>NDGN011476944.1:2406-17806 GCA_002564285.1 Tympanoctomys barrerae
TTTTTTTTTTTTTTTGCAGAATCAGGGATTGAACTCAGGCCCTTGCACTTGCCGGGGATATGCTTATTCCACTAAGCCATCACCCCAGCCCTCCAAAAGATATTTCTAACAAATACTTTACACTTGATATGCTGATCTGACAATACCGGAGGTATGCTATTCATTTGGCATATTTTAAACTGCTGGCTAAAAACAACTACTATGATACTTAATTATATAAATATTTATCTTAAACTCTAGAGAAAGCTTGGGTTAAATTTGTTTAAATTAGTAATTTATGCTTTTCCAATATTTAGATACTAGGGAGTGGAAGCAAAGCTTGTGCCATCCTTACATATTCTATTAAAGTCAGTGTCTTTTTTTTTAAACAAAAAAAGAGGCAAAATAAAAACACTGGAAGAAACTGAGAAGAGAAACTGTGATGAGAATGTGGAAACAATGGAAGAAAAAGTATTTAGAAAATGTGTGCTTCATATGTTATAGAGGTATGTAGAGTTTAACTTACTACGATGTCAAGCTTATGAGTTCTAGGAAGATGGAAGGAAAACTCTCATTTCTGAAAAGAACCAATATGTTTAGATCTGGGGTTGAGTTAGTCCTTGAACATAATTCTGGCACAAAGTAGTATGATTTTGACAGTATTCATTGTATTGCAGAGTATCATCTTCAACTTGGTTGTTCAGATTAGAGATATATGTATGTAAGTTGTAAAATGAAAGGAAAAATAAAAAGAAAAAACGTTAAAAAAATCCAGAAGAAGAAAAATATGAAAAGCAAAAGCATCAACTTCTCCTTTCCACAGACTAACAAAAATCCACAGTGCAATTATACAAGCCAGGCTGCATACATATATGGCTATATATCTTCCCCCCACTCCCTCTCCAATCCTTCTCCTACTATCAACAATTCCTTCCTTTTGGATAGATTCATTCCTTTTTCCCAGTATCTATTGTACACTTCAGAATTTATTTACTTTTTCAGGTTCTTACACTAGGAAGACAATATGATGTTGGCACATGTGATTCTTACTTGCCTAACTTAAAAGTATTTATTATAGATCTGTATTTAAAAGATTTACCTTTCTTTTTACATATGTTTTCTATTTCTTTGTAAATTATAGAATTTCTTTAACAAGAAAAACATTTGTGTTTTTCTATTCACCTGAGATAATAGTTCAGGATCTTTGCAATGCATTACATACATCTCATACACAAATGTTGCTTTGACAATACCTTTTAAAACACTATATTGATTAAGCTATTAATCATTCTTTTCATTATAACATTGTATATGTAATTATATCAATGTTATATAAAACATAGGAAATGAAAATTTCCAAAGGTGACCAAACAATACACATTCTCTGTATGGTATTTTTCTTCAAAATAATTATTAAAAATTACTTAGCAATAGCAGGTAACAATATAAAGTGCTGAAAGTTATGAAAATATATTTGACAAATTATATTTTGGCAGTTTGGACATAAAATACATACTGATTAATTAACTTTGCTTTGCAACTTGTGAGCTATTTAGATAATCAATATATTTAAAAATATGCACATTTATTTCTGAGAATGTATTTAATATTTCATTTTGGAAGATCTAAATATCATCTTTTTTTCTTTTTAATTACTGCCTGCAGTAAAATTTAAAAAGAAAATTAAATGAGGCTTTATTTCTAAAGTTCTTACATAACACATTTCCACAAATCAAACTGTCAACAAACATCAAAGAGAAACCAAATTGCTTTGAGAACAACTGGTTAGTGTAGTGGCACTTTGGGATAGTTGATATTTTGATATGATCATTGATAATTGTTGTGAAAACCTCAGCATATTTATAATCCAGGTGCAAATAATGTGGTGCAGGATGTTCATTATGCAAATTAGGTGGAGTCCTCACATGTAGCGAATGCGGTAATGTCTAAGTTGAAGGCATTTATTTTCTTTCCATTTAGGATTGGCCAACAGCACATCCTTCTAATTGTCTGCCTGTTGAGAAACCTCTTCATAACGGCACACAAACCAACCAACCATTGAAACACAAAATGAATGTGAGAATTTTAATTTTCATTTCTAAGGGAAAGAATAGGAGAAAATGTTTGAAGGTAAAATAACTAACCCAAATGCATAAAATATGAATTAAACTTAATAAATTCTAATATTTACAGTGAGGAAATTGAATGCCAAGGTAATTCAAGTTCTTACTTTACAACTTGAAGTGGAGTAACTTTAATATGAGTTTATAGTCACCGTAAATTTACCTACATGTTGGATTATTTTAAGAAGAAAATGTGTTTCTTTAATTTCTCTGCTGCTACTTTTTGTCTTTCTTTCTCTCTACTTTAGGTACTGGAGAAAACATGGTGCCTCCCAGACTAGCCAGTTCCAATCACTGATGGCCAAACCTGAAATCATGAATTTTGGTTCACTGTAACATTTTTTTCTTTGATTGAATTTGATTTTCAGAACTTACATGATCCATTTTGATATTTCAATGGGTATATGAAAAAGAATTAAAGTTAATATGACCTTTAGCTAAAGAGATAAACTCTTTATATGCACATTGTGTCTACTGAACATTCTATAGTATTTGCGGCACATTGTTTTTTGTTAGTTTTTTTCTTTGAGTGTTTTTATTTTTTTGAGACATTATGTACTCATATAGTTCAGACCAACCCTGAACTTACTAGGTAGCCCAGGATTGACTTGTACTTAGGGTAATCCTCTTGCCCCAGCTTCCCAGGCACTGGAATTATAGGCATATAGTACATTATTGAATTTCTTCTCTTTGAAAATTATACCAGAAGTAAATAGTTTTAACTTGGCTTTAATGAGTTGATGATAAATTGAAACTCATAGGAGGAGTCCATGATGGTAGTTCTTTGTCTATGGATATGATATATTCTAGCAAAGCTTTTCTACTTCGACAGCTTGTTGGTTTCCCAATGAATTATTCAAGCATTTTGAAACACTTTTAAGGATGCAGTTGATTTCAAAAATTAATTTCTATCAGAATAGATTAGGAAATGTTATCATAATATGTGTATTATCAGAATAGAATAGGAAATATTATCATTATATGTGTATCATCTATCTTAAATACAAGCAGAATTCACAAATCATAACAAGTCTATTTTAAATAGATTTCCTGTTACTGAGACAAATATCCAGCATTCACAACTCAAAGGCTATGATGATATGGCTCATGATGCCATAGGTTTTATTTGAGTAAGCCTAGTTCTGAGGCTGAGGCCTCTAGTGATAGGATGTGGGGGAGAGAAGATATGCATGGCATAGAAGTTCAGAAAAACACTTGATCGGAGCAGAGCTAGCACCTAGATATAATCCCTGAGGTCAGAGCCTTGGGAGCCACCCAGAATTGTGCTTTACTAATCATCTGATTAGCTGTTAATCTAGTCAAGTTTATTATCTTGATTGATAGTTTTAAAGTACTTCAGGTTAATGTATCCATTTTATCACACATACACACAAATACACACACACACACACACACACGCACACACACTTATGTCCAAAAATGAACTATTTTACCTTGTTCTTCATCATGAAGAGTATTGGCACTCCTGTGCCTGTTTGGATCAATCCACACCTTGTTTGAGATACAGTCCTGTGGATCATTCTTTCCACAGAGACTGCATAGACCTTACAGCTGTCCTCTAATCCTGGAGAGTTGTGTTCAGAGCTTAGTGCGTTGGTGAAAACCAGGTTTGTGATTTCTTTGTATGTACCATTCTGGAAGAAGTTTTAAGCTATTGTTTTCACCTGTCTAAATTTCAGGGAGTCTAGTCCAAATTGACAGTTCTTAGGAAATTTGCTTTACTTCTCTCCCTTATTGGGATTAACCTTTTCCTCATCAACTTAATAGTACTTATTCAGAGGATAAGAGTATTTCAGAAGTAACTTATGAAAATAATTATTGAAGATGTTTCTCTGAGGGATATCACAATACAGTGAGGAAGAAAACAATTAAACTAGGCACTTCCGCTAGGAGAGTAGACTAAAATTTTAATAACAAATTCACTGCCCTCTCTAAGGAGAGCACCTTTGCAATATTTACTCAGAAAAAAAAAATCTGCCTTGCATTTACTACTGATGGCTGTGCATTTCTGATTTTCATTTGCTACATAGGATGCATCAATTGAATTATCATATCTCTGATACAACTTTGTATAATGTTTTAGAGTATGGAAGTGGAGTATAATATTATAGTTATTAGTTGCCAGAGGAGGAAGACTGAGGGGCATTTTATTGCAGCACAAGTTGTCTTAAAAGTAAAAAATATAATGAAAGCACCTCAAAATTATACAGAAGTAATGTATTTGACTTGTTTTATAGTGACTGAATGGAATTTAAATGTATAATTTATGGAAGAGAAATTGCTCTATGTGTATGAAAAAGAGTAAAATGGCCACTGAATGTTGAGGAAGATGGTGATGAAAGAAATTAGATAGATATCAGCCAGTGTCATTCTTCCTGTGTGTACAGTAAACTATCAAAACTCTCTTGGCACACAATACAGAAGTAATTGGTGCATCTCATTTTCAGGCTTGCTTGTAAAACTTTTACCATAATAATGCAGAATAGCTTTATCTTTCCAGGGTGACATCTAGATCATACAATAAAATATAAGAAATCAGTAACACCTACAGGAGTGTGGGCAGGAAAATTTGCATCAAAGTACAGTTATGAGAAGTAAATCTTGTTAGCTTTAGATTCCTACTGATGTTGTAACAAATTTATATAAGGGGTGTGTCAAGTCAATACAAGGTTTTTGTCTCTCAACTCTGCAGAACAAAATTTGGAACTGAATGTTGTGGCCTAAAATAAAATTACAGAACATGTTGTTACCTCCCTGAAACCTATAAGGAAAAAGTTAATTTCCTGTTTTGTTTTGTTTTTCTTCTTCTTTTAGAGGCCACCTGTACTACTTGCCTCTTGGCCCCTTCCTTCATCTTTGAAGAAGAAGGTGTAGCATTATGTATCTCTTTCTATCTAATTGTACTGCTGCCTCCCCTCTTCTAACGCTAACTCTGTTCACTCCTTAAGACCTTGTGACTACTTTGGTTTCAAACCAGAATAATCTTCTCATCTCAAAGTCCACACTGAAATCACAACACAAAAAAAGAAAACAGGGGCCAGGGAGATGTCTCAGTAGAATAAGTACTTCCCTGGCAAGCACAAGGGCCTAAATTAATCCCTGGCTCCACCAAAGGAAAAAAAAAAAAAAGGAAAGCATTTTTGAGCTGGGGATATAGCTCAGCAGCATAGCCACCTACATTCAAGTGCAAGGACCCAAGTTCCTGTAATCAGAACACTTGGGAGGCTGAGACAAGAAGATCACTACAAGTCTGAACTGCATAGTGAAACCCTGTATCAAATAACTACATAAATATAAATTTTTAAAACACAACATTTTCTATGTAAGGTGACATATTCATGAATGCACAGGTTAAAGTGTGACATTTTGGACAAACATCATTCAATCTACAACACTGTGATAAACTGCATTGTGGAATACTTTGGAGGTTGTTTGTAAATCATTATTCTAACATCTACTACCCTGGATATATGGAGTGATGGTAGGTGGCGATGATTTTGGCATTTCAGAAGTTGAGTTTGAAATATCAGAAGTAGTAGGAATAAGAATTATAATGTGCAGACCTGGAGTTTAGAATCAAGACATAAGCCAGTATCAATTGAGTGCCAACTCATTTAATCTTCACATGTTCTCTGTTAACATAGGTTTTGATAGTTTGGAGGAGCACACTCTAGTTAGAAGTAGGTAATCACCAGATAGGCACAAAGTAGCCTTTAAAATCAATGATTAGTAACATGAATGTTCCCAATGGCTTGGCCATAATTTTTGCTTGGCAGAAATAGACAGACATATAAAGATATTACTCAGAAAATACATATTTATGGCACACATATGTGTCAAATATAGTCATGTATATAGCATATATACATAAAGCAACATTTCAAAAGGCAGAATATCTGAAAATATTAATATGTAAGTAATCAGTGATGAGACAACCCAACAATGATGGCAAACCATTATGAGAAGCCACTTTTGGAATATACAGAAGAAAATCAGAAGGGTATAGCATTCTGTACTAAGGGGAAAAATGTATTTTAATAACTAATTTGATGATAACAATATCAAATGACCTAGAGAAATCAACTGTAACAAACTCCATGAAGTATTTATTGGAATGAAGACTACATGAGCCTTTTGTGACAAGAAAAGTTTTCATGGAAAGGTAGGTCAATTTACTTGTGGTAGCAGTGCAGAGAAGTTAAAATTAAAAACAACAAGTACATAAAATTATTTTGAGTCACTCATTTAAGAAAGGATAAAAATTGTCCTGGCTTTCTTATTTGAAAGAAGCATAATTCAAATGAACATTTTTTAAGGCAAGTGAAAACCTCAACCATGTATAAGTATTGTTGGAAACAGTTGAGAACATAAAAAGATATAGGAGAGAGAGTCAATAGTTATTTATTGATGTCATCAGGAGATAATATTCCTTTACGCTGTGCTTGTGAAATGTTAATGATGTTCTTATAAATGTCTCTGCCACGGTTCTTTGAATATGGTATAGATATGGTAAGACAAATTTTTTGAGGAAATTAGACTGTTTAAAATACTTACTGAGACTAGGTACATAGAGAATTATTCATGGGCTCTATGATGCCACCTGTCTGCCTGAAAAAGTGATTTTCTCCAGAAGTGCTTGAAAAACTAAATGGAAAAAGCTGAGAAGCCAATATTTAGACTTTTGCAAAATTGCAGTTTTACTGGCAGCATGTAATAGAAATGCAAATAAGGAAAAGAATCTGACCATGTTGGCAAGAGAAAGATAACACACCATAGAGTTTTTTTTTTTTCCAAGTAGCAAAGATAGAAAATATAGCAGTCAGATGAAGAGAAGAGGTGAATCAATGGGGTGCAGTGGTGGAATTGGAGGTCCAGGAGAACCTACAAGACAAGTGTAACAGAAAATCGCATGGCAGAGCTGCAAGACCAGGTTTGGGTGAATGAGCAGGAGGGTTCATTTCAAAAGCTCAGAATTGTGGCAATTTTGATAATGATAAGAATGTGTAGAAGTAACAAAGTCAAGGCCACGGTTGGGGAGACGGCTCAGTAGAATAAGCACTTCTCTGGCAAGTGCAACGGCTTGGGTTCAATCCCCGGTTCTTAAAAAAAAAAAAAGCAAAATGATGGCCCTACGATTTGAGATTAAGAAAAAGTTCATATGTTAGACATATGAATGTTGAATTTGCTTTGGGTCATCAGTTACTACTTTTGAAGTGACAAGGACAGTGAAACAGTGGATAAGATACTTGAAGAAATTAATGCATAAGTGAGACCAAGGAGTCTATTGTTGGGTGCAACTACAAAGAATGGTAGGATGTAAATATAACACACAGGAAGCAGAAAAACATGCATATACACAAAAAGGAGCAAAAGGTAACAATGCATTTCATTCTTAAGGCTTATGTAAATTTAATTGCATAACAATACTTTTGAAATCTGTAACCTCACAGGAATCTTCTTTCAGAGCTTGATTATAAAATGACCAATTGACAAGCATATCAAATTGACACTTAAGGAATATGATTTATTATCTGTAGAAGGCAGAAACCTAAACACAATTTCTGCAAATAGATGGCTGACAGCATTACTTAATCTAATCATAAATGACTGTCAGGTGAACATCATCCTAAGGAAAAGTACAGAAATTTTAATGTAAATTACTAATACAATCAGTTCAATCCAGGGAGAATTTTATGAATATTTATCAGTGTCATGAGCTTTGCCAGAGATCTTGTTCTATGACAAGGCTGAGTGTTTTGAAGTAGGTAGTAAATATGATTTCTTTTTTAGATGGGGTCACACTGTGTAGTCTAGGCTGGCCTTGACCTTGCTTTCTAGAGCATCTGGCCTTAAGCTTCCTGCAGTCCTCCTGCCTCAGCCTCCTGAGTGCTAAAATTACAGACATGCCACCACTCCTGATAGGGTTATATTTTTCTAACATGGATGGGCATCATGGGCCTCAGAGTTTGTTTCCATGATGAATTTTTAGGTAAATTTCTTTACTGTGATTCTGTATAGAAATTAACAAAATGAAATTTACTTTTTAAAAATTAATTAATTAATTAATTAATTGGTGCAGGGTCTCTCTACACATCTTGACTCATAGTGATCCTCCTGTCCCAGCCTTCTCAGGGCTGGGATTACAGGCATGCACCACAGGTTTTGGTGGCCGGCCAAGTGCACCTGGGTTTCTGGGGCCAGCACAGAATGTGGTACCAGGTATTGAACCTGGGACCTTGTGCTGGCCAGGCAGGCACTTAGGCCGCCAAACTATCTCCCTAGCCCCCAAATCTAATTTATGCATGAAGTTTTGAAAACTCGATGAAAATAAGCACGGGAAAAAAAACATATATTTGAAATTAAGGATATTCTATCTTTAACGAAGAACTAGAAAAGAGGAGTTTAGGCTTACCAACACAATGAAAGGATAAGCGTTTGAGGAGGTGGGAATGTTAATTACCTGATTAGATCTTTAGTTACACTATATGTGCATCAAATTGTTTCACTGTATCCTGACAATATCTAGAAGTATCATATGCCGATTTAAAACAAAGCAAAACAAGGATCAGATTCTTCACTTCAGGTTTCTCTTTGCCTGTATACCTTCTTCATTCTTTATATTTATACAAAACCACCCTCCATAGTAATGCAAAATGAGCATCTAACTGACGTGAAAATATACAAGCAACCTATACAACAAGCATATTCATATTATCTCTGCAGTGTTTGGAGGCACGAACAAGGCCCAATCCTGAAGTTGTAAAGAAAAATTCATGAATTAATATCCGGAATGATGAGCAGCATGATGATTTACATTAAAGATGGGATCAAACTTATCAAGTTATTATTTATCAGCACTGTATCAGTATTAATATGTCGTTCCTATGCTTAGAAAGTGTGTGCGACTGGAAGGGCAGTAAATACCGCTGCCCGGTGCCGTCCAAGAAGAAGCAAGACCCTAGAATCATTCTCGTGCTTCCACATCTACCACGTTCATCATATATGATCCCTTGAGCCTTTGGATCGTCCCAAAGTCAAAATAACCATGAAAGTAAATCATTGAAGTTAATTCAGGGCGTGAAGGTAGCAACGATCCATAGAGGAAATCAGGAACCAGCACAGGGGGTTTCCCGATATGCCAGCTCAGTTCAAAGTGAGGGAATGTACTCTGAGAGGGCATAATAGTAATGTGTCATTAAGCAAAATAAATTTTAAAAAATTTACACATCATGTTCTTTGATCATCCATCATGCTGACAAGACCAAAGTGTGTTGACTACAATGTGCCTGGAGGTGGTCGTCTGTCTTGTGCCTTCTATCCCATGCCAGATATGCTGCTATGCATGAGATGAGAGCCGGGCAGGTTTTCAGAGTTCTCCTATCTGTCTGGCTCCAGTGCCATGCAAGCACAGTGGGTCCTGGGGTGAGCCCCCACACCCCCACCCCTAGGGGCCTAGGGGTGCGCTTTGTTTTCCTTTCTCTCTTCTGACAGCCAGCAGGGAGCCTACCAAGCGGCACTATAACAAGCAAAGCTAAATCATCTCTAGGCATAAGTGAAAAAGCGTAAATGCTCAGTCTTTTTGTCACCTTTCTTTCTCAGACCGTACTGGTCTACAATTGTTAAGTGTGTTGTTTTGATGAGAAGTTATTTTATCCCAATTGACTTCTAAAAAGCACATTGCTTCATGTAATTCAGTTCAGCTTTCCCAACCTAAGGATTTGGCCATTAGAATAGATTTTTTTTTTAAAGCAGTGCTTCTCTACTTTCATTTTCATTCTACTTGCCATTTGTAGCTCTATCAGCTTTAGAAATTGAAAGAAGGCCTCTGAGTACAGATCAAGGTTTAGAGAACTGCTGTGTTTAAAATGTTTAATGATTGATGTGGCAGCAATTTGACACAGTAGATGCTGGACTTAGAGCTGGAGCAGCCTGCTGGACAATGAGACTGTACTAGTAATTAACTCCTTCATTACTGAATCAAACAGATTTTTCTAAGACTATTTGGGTGTCTGAATAGAGGCAAGTTTCAGGTGGAGTTACTAAAGGAGGATTTCACCTATGAGGATTTGCCCATCAATATAGCCATGCAACATATTCCAGGCAACTAAAAACCCAGAGTTAAAGTAGATTTTGTTGGCATTCGATCCCATAACTAGTTAGTATTTTTTTAATAACAACAGAGATCCTGGATTATATTTAACATTCAAAATTTTTGGTTGATCATTTTGGGAAGTGAATTTTATTAAATAACTTGTTCCTTGATTGTTTTATTAATTACTTGATTTCTTTGGGATGGGTAAAAGAAATTTGTGGACAGCGCACTTCAATTCAGGAGGTCCTAGTAGTCAGAGTTAGCTGTAGCAGGTTTTGCATATTTTACTTTGTTCTTTGTGCAGGTAAGATTTGTACTTAACTGTCTTTTTTACCTTTGAAATACTGTCTCATTTTCTGTTAGGTGTGAATTGAGGTAAAAAGTCCTTAACAACGTTTTGGTTATGTTTTAAACATTCAACATTTCTTCACACAGATGAGGTCAGTGTCAATATTCTAGTTGTAATCTTCCATTTCACTTCTTCAAAATGTGATGATATTTGTGATCTTCCAAGTACCAACAATAACAGCAGATGTGGAAAGTTGGAACACATAGAACTCTGTCTGTTTTCGCATCACCAAAAGGGAAATCTCTATGCTATACACATGCAACGCTTTCCCTTTAGAGAGCTAATTGATGGTACCTACTGCTCTTCCTCTTATACCCTCACAGGCCCATGCACAGCCAAATACAAGCAGAAGCGAAAATATGAGGCATTTATTTATTTATTTATTTATTTATTTATTTATTTATACTGGAGTCTAGTGTTTTCCAAAGTTCTGGAACTCAGAGAAATCCTTCTGTCAGAAACTCCAAACAAATTAAATGATTTCAATTGACTCATTGTCTCACTCTGGTCTTAGTTTTCCATCTAGAGCACTGAAACACAGAGGGATGAAAACAAAACAAAGCAAAGGAACAAAAAGCTTTCCAAGCCTGGCATTTATATTTAAAATACATCTTTCATTGCACTATTTAATTACTTTGGGGTTCTTACTTTAGTGATTTTCATTTTCTTTTGAGCTGAATTCTTCATAAATATATCTTTTCTGTGCCACATAATAAGTCAAACTACATATTTTCTCTTTGCAAATCCATTGCCATAGTAGATACGTTTCCTTCCACATCAGACAAAATTGAAAATGTAAGGTCATACTAATGGCAATCAGTGACTCATTTGAAAGTTCAATGAGGTAATCATTGAGAATAAGTTTCTCTAGGCTAGTTTTGCTCAAAATATGATTAGGAAATTTTTGTTGTAAAAGAATTGCTAGGAAGTTTTATCACTTCAGGTGGTAGAGTTCCATTGCAGACCTAAGAAAAACTCTTGGCATGCTGCCCAGGTATAATAATTTCAACCCAGATAATTGAAAATGTAGTTGAAAGATAACTAATAAAAAACAATGATCATCAAAGGCAGAAGGAGTCGTATGTACTTTAAGAATTACAGAAAAGCAAAGGTTGCCTCTGAACTTCAGGAGACCTTCCAAATGAAAGTATGGCTGCCAAGTTTTACCGTTTTCTTCTGCTTATCCCTGGTTTGATTTTGTACTAGAAGAAGACTGTATAATGAATTTTCACACAAAAGCGAGCAGAGTAGGGGGAAGATGTCTAGACTGTGTTGTGTTTTCCCCTAAGGTCCTGGAAGTTGAGCTTTCAGGAGTGCTCAAAGTGACAAATAGTCTCAGGCTTCCCCTTTCCCTGGTGTATTTCAGGAGTGAAAATGGGTTTCCATCAGATTCTCTTTAAGTATTTATTTTAATTCCATATAGAAAAGCTCCAAAACATTCCAGGATTTTAATTAGACTAGCTGATTCCCTGAGGGCAAGAGTGAGGCAAAGAAGATGGGATAGTGCGGGAAAGTTCCGGAATATTGAATTTGCACAGCAGTGGCTGGTGATTTTAATTGCGAACTTGTCATACCCATTTGATTAAGGCATATTCAGCCAGAGGTAGCCCTGTGAAGCTTAGCCTTTTCTTTTTAAGGTCACTCTCTCGATCTCAGATTCCTTAACCCCTAGCTGCCTCTCTACGTGAATTGTTCAATCCACTTTCATTACCTGTTTTGCACTGGCAAGGTTACCAAGAAATTAATAGTTGCTTGTTGCCACATATACCTTTTTGACTGGCCAAGACATTAATCCATCTTATATTTTAATCTTTGTATCAACACTTGGCTTCAAGGTCATGACTACAATCTGAGAATCCAACACTTGCTTTTCTATAATTCTTAAACTACATACGACTCCTTCTGCCTTCGATGATCATTGTTTTTATTAGTGATCTTTCAACTACATTTTCAATTATCTGGGTTGATAACTGTTATACCTGGGCAGCATGCCAAGTTTTTCTTAGGTCTGCAATGGAACCCTACCACCTGAAGTGATAAAACTTCCTAGCAATTCTTATACAACAAAAATTTCCTAATCTTGTTTTGAGCAAAACTAGCCTAGAGAAACTCATTCTCGATGATTACCTCATCTTACAAATATTAAAATTTAAAGCTAGACAGCTTGTTTCCTCATTTTGTTCCTCTTTCTATTGATGGACTCTATACTTTCTACAATTTATGCTCCCCTTTTCCTGTTTCTTAAAATACTGTTCAGCTGAACTTGTACTCCATCTGTACCCTAGGATGTATACTATCATACCAGGAAATAATTTTATTTTTGTGTATGTATTTTTTATGGAAGGGTCTTAATGGTGTTCAGGGTCTCATGAATTCAGTTTATTATTATTCTTCTTATTATTATTATTATTATTTTGCAATTTAGGGAAGGGTCTACAGGATGTTCAGAGTCTCACTATTAGATCAGACTCATAGTGATCCGCTTGTTTACAGCCTCCCAAGAGCTAGAATTACAGGTGCGTGCCACCAAGCCCAGTCTCATTTGCCATCTCAGTGTGCACCAGGGGCGGGGCCTGCACAGCAGACCCCAGGAGGAAACCCTAAGCCCTACATCGAAGCACTGGGTACTAATTTTTTATCATGTGTTATTTGAATCACAAAAAAAAGTCATTCAACTAGTTGGTTATCAGTAATTCTTTTTTCAAAATTAAATTTCCTGTATCTTGTTTGCCAACCAAACATTAAAAAGGAATTATTCACTCACCTGTTCTTTTTAAAATCTGTTTTCAAGTATTATTTAAAAATAAAAGGGAAAAATAGAAATCTCTGTTGTCCTTTCAATAGAAATCTTTCTTGTTTATTTCCTCCATAGAAAAACAAATGAATGAAAACTTGTGTCTTCCCAAATAGCATGGTGAACTGTGCCTGGCAGAAACTGCTTGCTTTTGCATAATTTTGAGTGTTAGCAACAGTTGTGATATAGAATGCTATTAAGTGATGGATTAGAGGTGAGGTTTGTTTAACACTTCAATAGCAAGCCTATGCCCAGATGAAACTTATTTAGTGATTAATTACACATTTGCCATGACGCTGTACTTGTTTTTGTTCTTTGTCAAGACTTAGAGTTTAAGGGGGAAAATTGTGCAATTTTATGAAATAACACAGGACTTTCTTTGGTATAAATGGATGCGACAGCCTAGTCAACTTACATTTGAAATTTACTTTCCACTGTATTCATATAGTTATTGGATCTAAAATTACATGATGACTTGGAATTGCTCTGTGTGTGTGTGTGTGTGTGTGTGTGTGTGTGTGCATACATAAAGGAACATGAAAATAAATGTATATATAAAATACCTGTAATTAAACTTCCATTCAGATTACCACTGTCTGAAATTCAATGAAGAGGAAAATATATACCTTTGTGAAAAGAAAGGCTAAAATAATTGGCCATTATATTTTCAAATAAAGTAAATGTGATAAAATACAAAAAAGTAGAACTAAAAATTAAATGTTTTAATTTTAGCTGTCAGTTGCTTTAAAAATATATGATGTTTGAATTGAAACTTTTATTACAGTAAAATACACATTGCTATTAATCCCCTTCAAAATACTTTCCCCAGTTTGAACATGTATATTCTAATGTTCTCACTGCCTTGTGAATCAGTTCTGAGCAGGTTTCTTCATTAGTGTGGCTGACAGGTGTAAGAAACATGGAGAACCCTGGCCTAGCGCCATCCGAAGTAAAGGCGGTGTCATGGAAACATGGCGGTCTGTCCTCATCCACTTAATCCTCTCCATGTTACTTGCTGTGACTTCCGACTCCTCCCCAAATCAACGCTATCATGCAAATTAAGTGCATTGAGCTGATTCAGGACACTGGGTGTAGCCATCTCAAAGTCCAGTTCACTCATGGAAGAAGTCCTCCAGATCTGCTTCAGAAAGTGGGGTGTGTTCTCAGTGAAAGACAGTATTTTGAGAATATGCAATTTGCCTACTGCTGTAATTTTTTTTAATTTAAACTTTCATGTTTTTAGACCATACCTCTTCCAGCACAGTGATAAATAATGAAGGAATAACATAGGAAGAGTTTGGGGAGATAGCTTGTTGTTCTAAGTACCTGGCTGGCAAGGACTAGAGTTCGATACCAGGTATCAGAGACCATGACGGCCCTGGAACCACAGACGCACTGTGCCAGTCACGAATTCGGGTGTGGTGGAGCATGACTATAATCCCAGTGCTGGGGAGGCTGAGGCAGGAGGATGACTACCAGTCTAAACTATGTAAAAACAAACAAATAATTTTTTAAAAAGAACATAGAAAACAAATAAAGTCTTTTTGCATAATCTACATTTTCTTTTTTATTTTTTCATTCATTGTATAAACTTGTGAATGCTACCTGGAGTTTAATTCAGATTTTTCAGTATTTCACCTGAATATTTAAAATCATACAAATCCAGACCTGAAAATTTATGAGAGCACATCTGCCATTGTCTATGACACAGCGATATGAAAAGAGGTTAATAAATAATATTGGAAGAGGGTATGTAGTAAAAACATTTTCTTTAAAAAAGAGGGTATGTAGTAATAGAAACATCCTGTAACTGAAGTCCAAATGCAGGGTCTGTTAGCCAAAAGGATATAGGTGAAATAAGACCTGATAAATTGTAGGTTCCATTACAGTAAGATAATTTGAATTGAAAAATGCTAAAATAGTTGATTTTATATTAAGTTATTTCAATTTTATTAATACACATTTTATGTTCAAAATGATTGCAATCATTGTAGGGGATTGACTGGTATATGTGCATAATATTAAAATATATTTTAATTTAA
>NDGN011476950.1:0-34244 GCA_002564285.1 Tympanoctomys barrerae
CATGCCCTGGATGGTGGCGGCTGCTGCAGCCACACCCGGGCTCCAGCTCATCCTGATGCAGCACCATGCCGCACTTCTCATTTTTATTTTTATGACCTGAGCCTCACCTAGCTCTGCTCTGAACTTTTACCTTTCATTTTCCTTCCTGGACAGACAGATATCTGGTCAAGACAGGACCATTTTGAATTGAGTGAAAGGAATTTTCACACAAAGCTTTTTAGGACAACCCCCGATGTCCAGTCTGCTGGGACTGTTTCACGACAGTTTCCCAGCCTGCGGTGCTCTCTGCCCTGTAAATCGCTGCTTTTGGGGCCGATGGAGCCTGAGGCCGTGGCCAGGCTTCAAGTTTGACCTCCCGCGGCCGCCCCGGCGCCGGCCGGGCCTGGATACCCAGCCCCTGCCCCTGGCTCTGTGGTGACGTCGCCTGTGGTGACAACGTGTCCTTGTGGGGGGACTCGCTTCGCCTTGGAGTCCACACTGGCACCTCCCAGAGGCTCAGGAAAGTTTGGCTCCTTCCGGCCTTTTCTCCGAAACTTGTACGCACGAGGGCCCAGCAGGCGCGCGCTCACGGCCCTGTGCCTGTCCCATCTGCAATTGCTCCCTCTAAACTCAGCTTTTTTGCATC
The DNA here is from genome assembly GCA_002564285.1 of Tympanoctomys barrerae. NCBI lineage: Eukaryota > Metazoa > Chordata > Mammalia > Rodentia > Octodontidae > Tympanoctomys > Tympanoctomys barrerae. The sequence goes on from NDGN011476950.1 coordinate 626, forward strand.
AGGACCGTGCAAAGATCTCAGGATTATTTTTATATAAAAAGATAAAAGAGAAGCCTCAAGGCAGGGTTAGAAAGCGGCTGCTTCCCGGGTTTCCAAGATGCAGAGCAGCCTGAGGCCCGGAGGGGCACGGCGGAGCGGTGTGAGGACGCCAGCGTGCGGGGACGGCACCGTGGCTGCTGTCCACGGCCTCACTGAAGACAGCATCAGAGATGCGCCAGGTGCAGCTGACAACCCAGGGCCAGCGCCTGTCCCCCACAGCGCTGTGACCAGCCGCAGACGTCTGTGACTGGAACGTGGCTCTGTGGACTCCCTGCAGGATGGACCTGCCAGTGCCTGCCTGGACGGTCCTCAGAACTGTCGCTGCCACCAGTGATCACGGCCCAGAAACAAGCAGCCACAGACATCAAAGCCCTCGAAGTCACCCTCCGTGTGAGAGGCGCTCCTGCGGAGACAGGGTTCTACAGCTTCTGGTCTGAGGGGGGCCCAAGCCTTTCACCCCGGGTTCTCTTTGGAAGATTCCTTCAGGACTTGGATGAAATCCTTAGGACTCCACACAGGGCACTGCTTAAGAAAGCCCACGTGTCCTGTTCAGGAGGCCGCGCTGTGCGGATGTAAGAACGACAAGCTAGCATGCGTTTCTGGACGCGGGAGGAGGCGCGCAGGCAGGCGAGTTCTGCAGACGCTCCTAGCTGGCTGCACGGGGGACCCCTTTCTTGTAACGTGTGTGTATAGCTGCGGTCCTGCGGTGCGGCCCGGCTGGTGTGGTGCCTGCGTGCGCACGCGCTAGCCCCGCACGTCCGCTCTGTCCTGCGCATGGGTCCTCAGGCAGCGGCCGGGGTAGCAGGGCCGCCGCACTCCAGGCCGAGGCGCTTCCCTTCGGCTCCGGGAAGGCTGACGGCAGCGACGCCCCTCCTGCCCCTTCTCTCCGCAGGGGTCACCTTCTCCTTCTTCTGGAAGATCCAGGGAGAGCAGTCCCGGCCGGCCCCTTCCACGTACAGGGGACAGGTGATCTCCGACGCCTTCAAGGTCTGCTCCAGCGGCAGCCGGGGCTCTGTGGAGCTGTACACGCGTGCAAACTTCATGACGTGGAGGGCCACTTTCAGCCTGCTGGGTGAGTCAGGAGCCTGACCCTGGCCAGTGTCGCCACTGCTGACACTGACATGGCCCCTACCTCTCAGGGGCCTGGGGAGGGGTCCTTGGAGTCAAGGATGTGCCTGCCCAGGTCACAGGGCCATGGAGGTGACAATGACAGTGCCCCCTGCTGGCTGGGCAGGAGGTGCAGTTATAGTCCTCCTGCAGCTTCCCTTCATTGCCTGTTCCTCCTCTCCGTCTGTGGTGGAGACGGAAGCTGCCTGCTGAGAGGGGTTGCGGGGAGGGTGGCTGAGGACTGGCAGAGGTGGCCTGGTGGGGGCAGAGGAGGCAGCCCACCCCCCACACAAGGCTGGGGTGTGCACGGTGGAGCCCGGGTGGAGGAGCGCCCGATTCTCTCTGATGGGTGCCATCGTCTCCTGGCTCAGGGCTCTCTGCTGGGCTGGGCTGGAGGTTGGGCTGGAAGGGGGGCAGCGCTGAAGTGGACCCTGGAGAGGGGGAGAGGACTCCAGGGTGACCCGCAGGGACAGCCCAGGCAGTGACCAGGAGACAGGGGTGTGAGGCAGAAGGGGGCCAGCAAAAGCATCTTGGGGATGCTCAGGGGTGTCCCTTCCTGGCCCGTCCACGGTGGCTGCGTGGCTAAGTTGGCAGAAAGCCTGGACAGCAGAGCTGCCTGCCCTGTGGCCCCTGGCCTGTGACCCTGTGGCCTGTGACCCTGGCACCTGCAGCCTCACCCCACGCCCAGCGCCACCACAGGAAGACAGAAGGGCTGCAGACCCAAGGTGCAGAGGCCCGGCTAGCCGCCTGTTCCGGGCCCCAAAGCTTTCTGGTGGGTGCGCACCTCCGCCCCGTGAGAGCGAAGACACGTGGAGGCGGCAGCATACCCTGAGTCTGTCTTCTCGGATCCCCGAGATGGGAAACCGTTCTCTGCGTCTGCGCACTGCTGCTCCCTGGGGCTCCTCCTTCCGGGCTCTGCGTGGGGTCCGTCACCGTTTCCGGGGGAGCCTCACCCTGTGCGCCTGGGGCTGGGGCGACAGACCAGGGATAGGCGGGCTCTCTGGACTTGACCTGTGTTAGGGTCCTGGCACTGGTAGGCTTCGGGGACCCCGTGGCAGGGCAGCCTGCTCTTCACCTGCGCTTCGCAGCGATGCTGTCCTTACAGACGTCAGGGCAAGGCTGCCGCGGCCTGTTTAGGGTCAGGTGATCTCCAGAGACTGCACGTTCTTAGAGGGTCGCACACTCCTGAGACAGGAGCCTGGCGTGACTGCCAGAGGGTCCTCGGAGCCTGCAGGTGGGGGTCCTTTGGGAGGGCCGCCCCGTCCCTTCCACATCTGGATGCAAACACTCACACGGCACAGGGGACGCGTCGGACATGCTGCCCGTCACAAGCTTCTCCTGGGCGAGCGCGGAGCTGGGATGGTCTCTGCCATGCTGGTCAGTGTCCTGCCTGCTCCATCAGTGCTGAGGTTGGCACCATGGCTGGGGGCTGAACGGGGCCCTCGGGTGGTTTTGCAGCCCTGTATCAGCCTCCCCGAGGCGTGGTCCTCTCTGAAGAGGCTCTTCCAGGAGCTGATGAACTGACACGGACACGTCCTGGCCACCCGGCGCCCCTCCCAGCACTGCGTCCTGCGGGTGGCGGCACCTGTCCGTGCTTTCCTGCATGGGCGGTTAAGTCCCAAGAGGTCTCTGCGCACTTGGGCCGCCACATCCATGCTCGTGTGTTTCACAAACCTGTTCTCCCGCCTGTGGCTGGGGCTCCCGTCCTCCTGACAGCGTGTCTCCCTAAAGCGAAGGGGTTCTTCACTTTAATGAAGTCCCGCCTCGCAGCTATTTCCTCCACGGCTGTGCCTTTTGTGGATGTTCCACCGCCACCCAGGCGTGGTGGTGCGCGCCTGCCCCAGTAGTGCGAGGCTGCGGCAGGAGGACTGCTGTAAGCTTAAGGCCAGCCTGAGCTGCACAGTGAGCTGAGGGCCAGCCTGACCTACATTGTCTCAAACAATGACAGCCGCAAGAAAGGTCATCTCCAAACACCTAGATTGTTCTATTAGTTCTTGTCAGGAGTTTTATAGTTTTGCATTTTATATTTAAGTCTGTCGTCCACTTGGTTGGATGCCTATGATGGGCATGAATTCTGTGTCTAGATTTATTTCTCTTGTACTTTTGTACTTGGGTATCCATTTGTTCCTGTGCCATTGGTTAAAAAGGCTACTTTGGCTCTCTTGAGTTGCCTCTGTTCCTTTGTTAGCTACCAAGTAGCCCGCTCTGCCATCTTAGCTACTGGCTCGTGGCTGGCACAAAACACCCAACACCATAACCTAAAAGGGAAAGGTTTATTTTGACGCAAAGAGTGGGGCGTGTTCAGTTCATGGTCAGCTGGCTCCTAGGCAGGGCAGCGTGGCAGAGGGGTTGGCAGAGGAGAGCAGTCCATGGCAGGGTGGCAGGGAGCAGCGAGGGATCAAGGGGGAGGAGGGAGAGCGGCCTTCCAGGCCCCGCCCCAGGACCACCTCCTCCACAGGCCCCGCCCCAGGACCGCCTCCTTCACAGGCCCCACCCCCAGGACCGCCTCCTCCACAGGCCCCGCCCCAGGACCGCCTCTTTCACAGGCCCTGCCCCAGGACCGCCTCCTTCACAGGCCCCGCCCCAGGACCGCCTCCTCCACAGGCCCCGCCCCCAGGACCGCCTCCTTCACAGGCCCCACCTCCCCACATCGCACCCAGCTACCATCCCAGCAGGGGACTCACCTGGCAGCACCACTCAGGGCCAGTTGTCCTGCAAGCCCCACACATAAGTTCATGAGGCTGGGGGGATGTCCAGATATGAGCCGTAGGCCCTGCACGTGGTGTTGGTCTCTCTCTGGCTGTCTCTCGCAGGTCTGCTTGGCTGCCGCAGCCTCCCAGCCCAGTCCACACTCCCTTGGTTACTGATCACTGTCACTGTGGAGTAAGTCTTGAAAGCAGGGGTCAGGCCTCCTACTGTTTTATTCCTCTGTTGTTTGTGGGTTTTCATGGTATTTGCCTTTCCATATAAACTTTAGAATCAGTTTGTTGCTACCTAAAGGTCCGTTACTGAGACCTGGATCAGCATCGCACTGCACTTCTCGATTAATTTGGAGAGGCTGGCATCTGGGCAGCGTTGGGCCCACCTCCCCTGGATATGGGGCATCTCTGCATTTATCTAGTCCTTGCTGAACTTCTTTCCTTAGAGCCTCACGTTCTTCCTCGGCTCTCACGCGAGACTTCTACCTGATCCCGGAGTACTTAATGGTCTTTTTCGTAGCACTAATGTAAACGATGATGTGGGTTCTTTAAACGTTCACGTTTGTACTTGTTCATCGCTGGTGCCTAGGAAGGCAGCTGACCTTTGCACGTCAACCTTGTGTCCTTCAGTCCTGCTATGCCCACTTACTGATGCTGTGCCCTGCCTTTTAAAAAGTATTTGATCCCTTGGCTTGGAGGGGTTGACACTTGTGACTCTTGGGTTGAACTCTTGGGTCTCCTCGCTCTGCCTCTGAGGACGGGCACAAGGGCAGCTTCTTCCCATTGCTCAAGGCAGGTCGGTCTCTGCTGTGTGCCCTGCACGGGGGCTCCCCAGGGCCAAATCAGCAGTGAGGTGGAAAGGGAGTCCTCGCCGCCGGAGGCTGGCCGCACGAGGCAGGCCCGTCCCACTGCGCCGCAGCCGCCGTCTTCCTCTCTCCTAGGCCCCTACTGGACCCATGTCCTGTTCACGTGGAACTCCAAGGAGGGCCTGAAGGTCTACATCAACGGCACCCTGAGCACGTCCCAGCCCCGTGGGAAGGTGTCGCACAGCTACGGGGAACCCAGCGCTAGCCTCGTGATCGGGTCGGAGCAGGACCAGGCCGCGTGCTACGAGAACGGCGCTTTCGACGAGTTCATCTTCTGGGAGCGGGCGCTGACCCCCGCGGAGGTCTGGATGTACTTCTCGGCGGCTGTGGGTTAGTGTGTGCCCTGGGCCCTGTCCCCATGTCTGCCTCGCTCTCCTGTCACAGCGCACAGCGAGGCAGGTGTGAGCAGCACCCCAGCAAACGTCATGACGCAGCCCTGTTCCTAAGGCAGAGGCGCTAGCCACCGTCATTTTCAGGTGGTGATGGGAATCAAAATCAGGGCCTTTGTCTGCCCCTTTAAATGTTTGGTTTTTTTTCAGTCAGGGTCTCTCTGTGTAGCCCAGGCTGGTCTTAAAATCACGGTGACCCTCCTGCCTCAACCTCCCCAGTCCTGGGCGTGCAGCCATGGCACTGAGTCCAAAGTGTCACCTCTGCGGGGCACAGGGGAGGGCCAGGCAGGGCTTTGTGCAGCAGATGGGGCGCAGGTATCCACCTGCATGGGCCAGGCGTGGGGCAGCCACAAGTCGCTGTGAGAAACGAAGAAGGTTCCCTCTCATGTCAGTTCACGGCTCCAGGCGTTCTATAAACGCCTGCTGCCTCTCTGCTTTTGAGACACTGTCCCCCCACATACCCCTCACAGTGTGCTGCCCCCCGCTCCCCGCCCCTGCGTACAGACCTGTGAGTACAGCTATGATGGCTGCAGGTCCCTGGAGAGCTTCTTTCTCGGGCGGGCCTGTCCCAAGGGACACCCTCTTTTCCCCAGGAGTGGCACAGTGCCGCATCCACGTGGCTTGGGCTTGTTTCCTGCAAAGGGGGACTGCTGGCCTCTGCTCCCCACCCGGCCAGGCCCTGCCACTGGGACAGATTGAAAAGGCCTGCGTGGCAGCTGCTCACAGGCAAGGCCTGGGGCTGGGATGAGGCTGGGTCACACGTCTCAGCCACCCATGGTCTCAGCCCGGTGGAGCCCCACGGCCCTTCCTGTCGAAGCCTTGCTTGAGTCAATCATGGTGACATGAGCCCCAGGAACAGGTGTCACTGGGGCGAAGCGCCCAGTGGCTGTGGCCCAGTTGTCCCTCTGAGTGGCCTCTGCGTCCTCAGGCCTCTTGGGTGACGCATGGTCTGCCCAGCATCCCCAGTACAGAGGCCTGGGCCCCGCGGGAGAGGATGGCCCCCCCGCCCCCCGCAGTGCCCCCACCCTCCCGCCTGAGGGATGGGCCCCTTCTTGTCCGGCTCAGCGAGTCCCAGTCCTGCATCTTTCCCTCTTGCTGGTCTGGATGCAGCTGAAGCCTGTTTTTCATTATTTGTTTTAAATTGATGACACCTTGCATAAAAATCATCTCTTTATACGGCGACTCGCATGAATGGTGTACAAAAGCAATTCAGAATATAAATGGAAGAATAATGTGAGCTGGGAAAATCCATCTAATCTCCCCATTAGGCTGATTTATTAGCCCGTGTCTCTCCCGTAGCATTTCTACCCAAGACGTTCTCAGCTCTGTCTGGTGTGTCTCAAGCCGGTAAACTTTTGAGTAGGATGGACCTTATTCAAACAGGGTGATGAGCCGGGCGTGGTGGTGCACACCCATAATCCCAGCACTCAGGAGGCTGAGGCGGAAGGGTTGCCATGGTGACAAGGTCTTAGCCCTGCTCTAAACACTATGTGTCCTCTCCAGGAAAGCACGGTTTGTGGTCGTCCACGCCGCCCAGCTTCACGCCGCCGACAGTCGGCACTACGGTGAGTCACTTGCTTTTCCTTTGGCCCCTTCCTGTGTTTCTGCACCCTGAGCAGGGAGGGTGGGACTCGGGCCCCCCGGCTCCCTCTTCCTGGTATTGGAGAGAGCTAATCAACAGATGGGAGGGAAGCAGTGCTTGATGCGGGGAGCTCAGAAGGCGGATGGCCTGGGTCCTGTCACAGGGAGCTCCTGCTCACGGGGAGGAAAGCTGCTGGATGCTCCTGCCCTGGGTTCTGCTTCCCTTTGGGCCTCTTCTTTTGATTCCCGAAAAAAGGATGGATTTGTACAAAGAGTATCGCCCTCTCAGATTAGCTTCTGTAGCCAAAGGACTGTCCTCGTTGAGGGCTCAGCCGCAGGGTGGGGACCTAAGGAGTCCCCTGGGGGCCAACGCTGGTTCCCTCTCTCTGTGCGGCTGTCTGTGCCCACGCCATCTATTGCAGGGCAGCTTGCTCTCACACAGATGACACGGGGATGCATGCAGGGCATTCACAGCAGCCGTAGTGCGCCGGTGGGTGTTACCGTCACTGTGGGCTGCATCGCCTTGGGCCCACGATGGGGTGGCAGAAGCCTGCAGGGCCTCTGGCTGCTGTCTCTGGATGCTGAGCGAGCTAGTTTCTTTCAGATGCCCACAGATGCCTACCACCTCATCATAGCCAGCCTAGAGGAGGAGGGGAAGGGCTTCGCACAGCCCGGAGCCGCACTGAGCTACCTCCAGAATGTGTCCCTCAGCTTGCCCAATACGTCTCTCTCGGAGGAAACAGCGCTGAATCTCACGAAGGTAAGACTCTCTGGTGCCCATGTGCAATGGACCAAGGCCAGCCCCTGGGTAGTCCACAGCCTGGCATTGAAAGGCATAAAGTCAGGTTTGGGCTCCTCATGGACTGACCACAGCTGACCAGCACCGTGAAGCTCAGGAGTTCAGTGACGTGTCTTGGGTTGGTTTTTTGTTTTTTTTTTTTTTGAGACAGGGTCTCACTCTGCAGTTCTTGAACTCACTATGTAGCCCAGGCTGGCTTTGAACTCACAATAAACCTCCTGTCTCAGCCTCCCTGAAGGCTGGGATTACAGGCGTGCCCTGCTAAGCCCAGCATCTTTGGTTTTAATGTCACTTTCATCCACTCACAACGTGCAGCCATACCCAGTCAGGGCTGTGGGTAGAGATACAGGTTCTGCAAACCACTAGGGAGGAACCAGCATGGGGCACGGGGAGGCCGGGCAGCTGGGCTCTCAGCTGATTGCTGAGGCTGTGGTGAAGAGACAAATGCCCAGAGTGGGGCTTCCATTAGTGGCCAGTGATGGTGGCAGGAAGCTGGGTATCCTCCTCTGTGTGACGCTTTGCTCTAGGGACAGCTTGTAGGTCCCCCTTAGCAGTGGGGGGTGCCATCTCATATGAGAAGACCAGCACCCAGGGGTCTCTCATGGCTTTGAAGAAGAAGGCCAGCCAATCCTATTTATAGGACAGAATTTCTCCCATGATGCTTTGCATGATGCTCTCGCACATTTAATTGGTCATAGCCAGGTCACATGACCACTTGTAGACCAATCACTGGTGTGGTGGCTCAGCCAATCTGAAGGCCCTCTTGTGGGGGAAGGGTTGCCTGTGTGAGAGAACGTCCAGTTCCCATAGGAAGGGCAGGCTTGGGTCCACTGATTTTGGGTAACCTCATAGGTCATTATGCCTGTAAACGGGAGGTCCTGTGTCGCTCCAGGGCCAGGGCTTGGTGCGCAGTAAGTGCTTCATTAGTATTAACCCGCACTTATTTCTGTGGAGCTGGGGTACATGTGATCTTGCGACCCGTGGTGCCCGGCGTTCCGCTGGCGCCGATGACACTCATTCTTGTTCTGTGTGTGCCGTCCTAGCCAGCAGTGGCACGCAGAGGGAGCATAGTAGGCACCCACCGTGTACCAGCGTCCTGCCCGTTGGGCAGCAGTGTACGCAGCTGGCGCCTAACCCACCGCTCAGGCACCAGCGTCCCGCCCTCTAAGCAGAGCGGCCCCGTGGGTGGTCCTCGAGGTGCGCAGTGGGTGCGGAGTTGCGGCCCCTGATTGCTCGCTGTGTGGGAGGGAGGAAGCTTGATAAGGTGTACGCACTCACGCCTTTGTTTGCCAGACGTGGACTTGGAGTGGGTGAGCTCCCCCATGATGAAATGGGTGATGAAGGCGCCTCTCCGTGTGCGCCCCGCGGCCTCCGACTCGGTAACTGGCTCTGCAGCCCTGCGCTGCACCAGCTGGCACCTGGGGCTGGTGTCCTGTGAGCCTGGCCGTGCCCAGACCGCGTGGGGCTCCCGGCCTGGCTGTGAGGCTGCCGGGGGTCCGCCGGGCCCTGTGCGCTGCTGGGCGCTCACTGAAGGGTCTGTGGTGCGAGGGCTCTGTGTGACTGGCAGGCATGAGCCGTGGCGCCCTTGAGCCGCCCTTGTAGCTTCCTGCAGAGCTGTAGCGAGAGCTGTGCCCGGCTGGCTGCACACACAGTGTCCACGGACAGCGCAGTGGGGGAGGGGGCAGCAGGCCAGGGCTCTGGGTACGGCTGGGTGGCTGCTTAGCTGAGCCCAGTGCGGGGCTGCAGCTCCATAGCCACCAAGCCGTGCGCGTGGAGCCCGGGAAGCCAGCGTGGGTCTACATAGGAAACTTCCCGTCTGAGTCTGGTGACTCTCCGGCTGCCCCCTTCTATTCTCTGCTAACCCCCACTGATGTGGAGACTGCAAACTCAAAGGACTTCAGGGACCCAGAAGTAAGGGTGCAGCCTTCGCAGGCCGTCCACGCCCCCTGCCACCGGAGGGCACGGGCAGCAGCCCGGGATGGCATGGAGAGCGCGAATGCGTGTCAATCACGCTTTATGTACACATCCGCACGGGGGCCGGATTCAGCCAGGCAGCCACACTTTTCTGAGTCCTGGCGAGAGCAGTTCTGTCTACAGAAATACCTGAACCACATTTGTTATTTTGAATTTTATAGCAGCCACATTTCTTAGAAAAGGAAAGCAGGGAAGGTTAATATATATTTTGGCCAGGCGTGGTGGCTCCCCTGTGATCACAGCACTCAAGAGGCTGAGGTGGGAGGATCGCCGCGAGTTTGAGGCCAGCCTGGACTACGTAGTGAAACCCTGTCTCCAAAACCAAGCGAGCCGGTGGCTGAGCCTAGCACAGGCAGGGCAGCACCGCGCCAGCATGCGGTTAATTCCGGGTTCCCACTCAGAAGTTTAGCCTGAGTTGGCACTCGCCCTGCTTCTAGTCCAGACGAGCCACACGCGGGCCCAGGAGCACGGGTCCTGGCGCTCACCGCATGCCTCTGCCCTCCCCGTGGGACTAAGCGGTGAGCCACCAGGGCCCACGGAAAATCTAGAGAGGGTGCCGAGGACCCTTATGGTTCCCAGAGCGGAACACGGGGGCATCTGGATAAACCTGAGTGACACGTCCCCAGGCCCGAGTCAGGCAGGTGTGCTGGCACCTGTCAGCCCACGTGGAGGTCTCGGACTGCCGGCCCGAGGGCTGGACCCACCGTGGTTGTCTGTAAATGTTCTGTACACGGTTGCTCTCTGACTTACAGTAAGCCACTTGCTGCTTCATCCGGGAATTTCCAGGTATGGGGCTTCTCTTACAGAACCAGAAGGGGTGATCCAGAAGATTAGAGTCGGGTGGATTGAGGGCCCAGCTGCTTGCCACCATGATATAAAACATCAAGGCCCGGGCTCTGCTTCAGCCCGTGAGGGCAGAGGGTGTGCGCACGCTTGGCGCCAGGGCCTCGTGCTGTGGGGTCTCCGTGCATACCTGCGGAGTATGGGCGAGAGCGAGGCGTTTCAGCAGCTTGCTGCAAACAACAAGGGTCTAGCACTGTGAGAAGGCTGCTTTGAGGGGGCAGCTGGGCTGATTTATGAGGCTCTGTATTTAGCCCTGGGGCTGATGGTTGGAGACTGTGGGTGGAGGCCAGCCAGGTGGAGGCCGTCGCTGGGCACTGGGTAGGGTGGCCCACACCTCTGCTGTTTTATGTAAGAGAAGAGCAGGAGCTCATACTTTTCACTTAATCCTGCATCCAATTTGAAAATGTCAGAACATAATGCCACTTTTGGGGACACAATTGTGAGCTGAATCAGTAGTTCTAGAGGAGCGCATGCTCCACAGCTTCCCTCCATCGTGAACATCCGGGCCCCAGTGATGGACTTAGGGCCCTGTCACAGCCCCAGAGGTCATGACGATGTCCACGTGGCCAGCGGGCACTGTCTCAGGGACGTTGTCCTAGCACGAGGTGCTGGCGTGGCCAGAGGATGCGGCCTGAGCCTTTCCTCTAGGGGAGATGCTGTGGCTCTCTGCCATCTGCACGAGCCAGTGGCGGTGGGAGAGGCGTGGGGCGGGGATCCCAGCTTCTGTTTCGCTAACAGTGTCATCCCACTGCCCTTAGACCTTCCTCTGGACCGTGGGCGAGGTGTTGCTGCTGCCTGGCTGGATGGCGGCGTCAGAGGTGAGAGGAAGCAACGCGACCTTTAGTATGAATGCACCAGAGGACATTTTGTCACGTGGAAGAGGCAGAACACAGCCAATTCAGGTCCCCCAGGGGAGTGCTGCGCCTCTCCACCCCACGTGGCCTAGATCGTGTCCCTCGTGGGGATGTGGGGGTGGCGGGAGCCCAGCACACAGGGCAGAAGAGGCACCTCCCCCCGGAGGTGGGCCCGGGCCTCCTGATTCCCCGGACCTGGTTCTGCCTCCCCGTCGTCCCTGCACAATCAGAGATGCCCGATGTAGGAAGGTAACCGGAAGCACCTGGGCTCTGTGAGGAGCACGGCCCCGAGCGTCTCCTCCCTGCTCACTGAAAATGATTTGAGGGAGCTGAAGGTTTCATTTGATTTCTAAAAAGCTCTGATTTCATTTATTTACAAGTAGCATAAATCCATAAATGGCTGTGGAAAGGCTGGGAAACGCAGAGAATAAACATGTACGGGAATAAAAGTCATCAGCAACCAGAGCCTGGTGCGGACGGTTCCCAGCCACTGTGCAGCCGGGGGGACCCGGGGCTCAGCTCACGTGAACACAGCCAGTGTCTGCACTCGGCCGCAGGCCTGGCTCACCCGGGTTCCTGCCCTGTCAAGAACATGGGTGCGGAGGGTTCAGCTCAGCGCCCTGTTGGTCGGGAGAGCTGAGCCGAGCCGCAGCCTTGGTAGAACCTGCGTCCTGACTGTGACCCCAGGGACCCTGGCTGTGTCCCTCTGCTGCCACTGTGACTCCCAAGGTGTGGACAGAGGTGGGGAAGGAGAAGCCAGCTCAGGGGCTCAGCCCGGAAGGCCCTGGCCACAGAGGCACAGCGAGGCGCACACTGTCCCGACCCTCATGTTAGGCACCTCAGAAAGGACAGACCTGCTGGGGGGACAGCTGCTCCCTGCCCAGGGTCAGGATTGCACAGTGGGCTCCGCCCACAGCCTTTTCATTGCAAGAGCTTCCCACCCAGTGAGGTCAGGCCTAACACTGGCCAGTGCGAGGAAGTGTTCCACGTATAATGCTGACCCAGCCTTAACTGGAAAGAAATTCTTCAAATGCGCATCCCACCAGGCTTACACTTGGAAGGAGTTTGCATGGAAGCCGCAGATGGGGACCCTAGAGGAGGCCCATGGGGACTTGGGCAGAGGGGCTCTGGTTTGAAGGCAAAATATTCAAATTTGGTGCTGCAGAACCAAAGCCCGGGTGCCCTGTGGGCTCTGGTACACGTGGAGGGTGTGCAAAGCCTGCTCCCACCACACACGCCAGCAAGCAGCCTCCGTGCTAAGTTCCACGTGGTGGAGGGAAGCCAGGCCAGGAGCCCAAGGGGAGGCCAGGCTTGACCTCAGTGTCACTCAGGCTCACTAGGTTCTCCTAGTGGGGAAGCTGGGAGGGGCAGCGGTGTGGGCCGAGACAGCCTCCTCGTCCTGTGTGTCTGTGGATGATGGCCAACACACATGTGACCCGGCTGCAGGCCACGTGGGGGTAGCGTCCACTGGGTCCCTCTGGCTTTGGGCTGGAGAGTGGCAAAGATGCCTCACACTGCTTCTTTTGTAGGACAAGGCCCTGGTGCCAGGCCTCCTCAACACCATCGACGTGGTCTTGGGCCACGTGTCCTTCAAGGTGCCCGGTGGCAGGCCCCAGGTCACCTTCACAGGCTCCTCGTCCGTGGCAGGTGACTGTGGTCGGTGGGGTGGGTGGTGCCAGTAAAGAGGGCACAGGGGTGTTGGGCTTGCTGCGGGCTCCAGTGTCACACCAGAGATGAGAGAGACCTCACTGTCACCCCGTTGGAATCGGGGCAGGGTCTCAGCATGGAGACCACTGCACAGTTCTGGGTGACTGCGCCACTTTCCTGTCTTGGGATGGTGGGAAACTGCCCCCTGGTGTCTGAGGAGACAGCAGAGTCGGGCTTTGGAGTTGAGGGTGGCGGGCACTGCCAGCGTAGCGAGCGCCCCATCCCTGCAGGCAGATGTGTGGCCTCCTGCTCTCTGTCTTCCCAGGTACCCTCAGAGCCTGAGGTTCATACAGAGTGGCTGTGGCCAGGTGCTTAGTACCCACAGAAGGCCACCGTGGTGGCAGCGTGGCCGCCCCCTGTTTCCAGGCCAGGGTGCACCTGCCTGGGTCGGATGTGTCGTGTCCTGGGGCCTCCCCGGTGCCTGAGCCTGCAGACCAGTAGCCTGGACTGTGGGGTCTTCATGCTTCCCAGCGGGTGACAGGGAACAAGTTCTCGTGGGGAGCCCTCGCTGGGGCCCCCGCAGTGTTGGCTTCTCAGGGCCTGTGCTGCTTTCAGGCCTGCCCACAAGGGCATTCTCACTGGGGGGCCTGGTTGGTTAAGAGAGGAGGGGTTTGCTGAATTGGTGGTCCATGCCTGTAATCCAGCACTCAGCAGGCTGAGGCAGGAGGGTCATGGTGAATTTAAGACCAGCCCAGGTGTCTTAGTTACTCTTCTCTCATTGCTGGGGCAAATACCCGACACTAAAAATGAAGGAAAGAAAGGTTTATTTAGCTCACAGCTACTGGAGGTTTCAGTCCATACTCGGCTGGCTTCCAAGCAGCCTGGCATATGGCAGAGGGCAGCCATTCATGGAGCAGCAAAGAGCAAGAGCTCGGGGAAGGGTAGCAGCAGCTCAAGCAGCTGGCTTCTCTTCCCGCCTTACCTTGTAAAGCCCATCACCTGCCCCAGGGCGGGGGCAGCCTCCACACCCGCAGTAATCAATCACAAACTCCAGAAGCCGCCCCAAGACTGCACGAGGCTTTGGGGGGGGATACCTAGACACAAACCGTAACACCAGATTACAAAGCCAGCCTGAGCTGCATGATGGGACCCTGTCTCAAAAAGACCAGAAAGATGAGAGAGAGAGAGAGAGAGAGAGAGAGAGAGAGAGAGAGAGAGAGGTGGGTTCGCAGCCCTAAGGCCCGCAACCCAGCCCTGCTCAGCTGCCCACCCCCGCTGTCCCTGCCACAGACTTCTCCGTGGCCAAGCTCCTCCCAAGGTCCCTGAGTGCAGCTCCCTACCGCTTCCCTACCCATGGGGACAGCTACATCGAGATTCCCGGCGAGGCCCTGCGCGGCCCAGGTGAGTGTGGTGTGGGCTGCCGAGGGCCCAGCACCCTTCTCCAAGCCCAGGGGACGCTAGTGCTCGCCCCACGCAGCTGGCCCTGGGGTGAAAGCCACACTCAGGGAGCCTGGCCATGCTGTCCCTGCTGGGCTCAACCCTCCCTGGCAGAGTGGGTGGCTGGCCAACCTCTCCAACTCAGGATGGCCACGCCAGGCGTGGCTTTGTTGGGCCCGGCTTCTACCCATAGGAGCCCAAGTTCAGCTCCCTGACCCACGGTTGGGTTGCGTCCATGCAGAGCCTTGGCCCCCTGGGACTCTGCCCTCCTGGTCAGAAGTGAATCCTGGCCCCTCAGCCTTCCTGCCCCAGGCCTCAGGGTTCTCCCCACCCCCACTGCCCGCCTGCCCTTGGGAAAGGGGACGGAGGGTGCCTGCTGCCTCTGTGGAGGACCTGGGCATTCCTGGCTCCTGGGAGTGGCTCTGTTCAGGCTGCCGAAGGGTGGCAGTGCCACAGCGGTTGGGACCCCGCGTGCCTCCTGCTCCCTGTGTTGACGGTGCCCCTGGCCTCTGCTCTGTCCCCAGCCTGGACCTCAGTCGTGGGTCTTCTCTACCACTCCATGCACTACTACATCAGCAACATCCACCCTGCCAGCACCACGTGAGTCTCTGGGTGTGTGTGTGTGTGTGTGTGTGTGTGTGTGTGTGTGTCTCGCAGCACAGAGCAGGGCCCTGGGTGGCCCCGGCCAATCACAGAGGTCCCCTGGGATCTTGCCGTCACCCGGTACCTGCTGCAGAGTGGGGTCAGGCACAGCCCTGGGGAGGATGCTCAGGCCCCTGTGACCTTGGGAAAGTGGCTGAGCCTCTCTGAGCCTCAGTTTCCACATCTGTGGAAGGCAGACAGCATGCTGTCACCGTCCACCTGGGGGCAGGTCCACGTGTCCCTCAGGCGTCCGTCCGTGTAAGGAGCTGGGGACAGAGAGCAGGCAGGTAAGGATCCAGGTCCCTGGGCAGGCGTGGCTCCACCAGCGGTATCTCCCTAGCACGTGCAGGGCCCCGGGCACTGCCCCTAGCTGTGTGCCTGAAGAGGCGACAGCAGACCAACCCAGCGACTCGCTGGAAAGGGGCCCGAGAGGCCCAGGACGCGGCTGTGATCTGAGCCGCCCTCCTGCGGCGAGGCCTGTGCCGCACCTGTGTCAGTCCCAGCCTCACTCTGCCGGCATGTTCCCGACCTGGTCACTCGGGGACACGCACCGCACCAGGGCTGCTCAGCCCTCTGCATTCCTGAGACTCAGCCCAGCAGCCGCGTCTCCGTTCTTGGGGCTTAGCGGTGGCTCCTGACATGGGGCTGGCCAATGTGACCCTTGCAGTGGCCACCTTGGTGGGAAGCAGGTCTGAGCCTCACTGTGCCTCGTGGCCTGCAGGGATCACAGCATACAAGAGGCCCACGCTGTGTCCTGGGCCATCTGAGGAGGGGTCCACAACTCTTCAGTTTTTAAATTGGCTCCTCTGCCCCGACGTGTTGTGTAGGTGCCGGGGTAGTGACTCGTTCCAGTGCAGCCGTCAGCGCGGCCGGTGCCTGTCCTTTGTGGGCACGGGGAAGCACAGGCTGCAGACGTGGTGTTCAGATCTGCGGGGGAAGGCCGGCCGGGGAGGGACTGGGCGCCTGCCACGCCCGCGACCCCAGCGGGGTTGCAGTGTTTTGGTGGGAAGTGGGGAGGCTCACTGAGTCACACGCTCAGACGGCACCTCAGGCTCTCCGCCTCAGGAGCAGCCTGACCCAGCGCCCTGTGGGCGGCAGCACTGGGCTCCGTTGCCAGGCCTCTCCTCAGAGCGGGCACCCTGCCTGGCCACTCTCTCCCCACTGGGGGTCGGTGCTCCTGGGCCTCATCCTTTAGGGCTAGTGTCAGCCAGAGAAGGGGCTCTCTGTCCAGCTTTCTCGTCTGGGCTCCTTGGGTCTCCCTGGGCGTGGCTGGGGTGCCGGCTGGACAGAGGGTAGCAGTCTGGGCTGGGCATCACCTGGGGAACAGAGGCAGCAGGCTTCCTGCGCACATACCACTGGGTCATGGCAAGAGGGAGTGCAGACGGGCAGGAGGCGGCCGAGGTCGTGCGGCTGGCCACGCAAGGCGGTGACCATGGCCCCTTATTTCCCAGGATTGCCACGGTGGCCAGCTGCAGGGATGGCCTCCTGTCCTCTGCCAGTCCGCTCATCTCCTTGGAGGTGCGACCCCCACCTGCACTGTCCCGCAACCTCTCAGGGTCCCCCCTGGTCACCGTACACCTCAGACACAGACTGGTGAGTTGGCGTGAGCCACGTTTCAGTGTGCAGTAGGGTCTGGTCAGCACCCAGGGCTCTCTGGTGGCATCCCGGCAACAAGTGAGGAGCCCGGGTCCCCTGCTGCTGCGGGTGCCAGAGCCTGTTTCCTGGGGCTACAGCGGGCAGCCTGTGGACAGCACACAGGGCTGGCCACGTGCATTCATGTTGGGTGGCCTTCTGGGAGCATGTGGAGCCCTCAGGGTGTCCGGCTCATGACCAGTGTCCTGCCTGGAGGAGGGGCGTGTGCAGGGAGGCTGTGCCTCACCCTGTGTGACAGCACCAGCAAGGGTGACTGTGCTGTCTCCGGAGGCCCTTCCTGCTCCGAGGCCCTTCCTGCTCCGAGGCCCTGTACTGAGCTGGTTGCCTGGGTGTACGCTAGCCACCGTTCTGCCAGGGTTTATCCTGGCCAGTGGGTGGGGACTGCGGTGGCACGGGACACCTCCATCTGGCCCGGAGAGGCTGGTTCCAAGGGGGCATGGCTTCCCCAGGTGATACATTGGGGCGTGGCCTCACAGGGTGTGGCATGGGGTGGCCATAGGGGACAGCTTCAGGAGGGCGTGGCTCCGAGGCATGGCCGGGCTTGTTCCATGTTAGGAAGTTCCTCCGGAGTTTGCTGCTGGGAGCAGCCATAACCAAGAGGCCGCTCCTAAGGACAGCAGCCTCTGTGTGTGCGTGGGCCAGCTGGCCCTGCATGGAAGGGCTGAGGGGTTGCTGAAGAGCCGGGCAGCACAGGTCCCTGAGGAGGGCAGGGCAGGACAGTTGACTGGCTCAGTCAGGGCTGGGTACCAGCCGGACGCCAGGGTGGCCACCGCTTGTGTGTGGGCCACGTACACACTCAGCCACTACACACACACACACACACACACACACGTCCTCCCACACAGACACCCACAGTGACACACCCAGCACGCACAGTGCACACATCTCGCACACACACCTGTCGCACCAGGCGTGCCCAGCGCCTGCTCCTGGAGCTTCACCCGTGCCCGCCCTCGGCCCATCTGACCAGGCTGGTGGGAGCCGAAGCGCAGCGTGCAGTGAGCTCGGGCTGCGAGCTGGGGTGCCGGCCAGCCCTCCCGTGCCTGTCTCCTCACGCCCTTCCTTGCTTGCTCCCTTGCCCTGTGGCACCGCAGCCTGCCCACACTGGGGTCCCTCCATGTCAGTCCCCGGTCCCGCTTGCCCTCTGCAGCTGCAGGCGCTCATGTGCAGGCCTTCCTGCACCCCACGTGCCCCAGGCTGAGGCTGCCCTCCCTCCCAGCCCCACCCAGCTCTGGGAAGGTGCTCCGTGCTTCCTGCCCCTCAGCTGTACCTCAGCAGCATTGTACTGAAGGGACGAAGGGCAGCAAGGATGCACGTGGCTTCCAGGGAACAGGAGCAGCAGGCCCTCCGGCCCCTCTGCCCTCCCGCTCCTGGAACCTCCGTGTCTGTGTGTTGAAAATCATTTCTGGAGCTATGACATGCTGTTGGCTGCAGACCAAAGTAGACCTAGCTTGAGTCCATCTCACTGGGGTTCTCACCAAGTGACCTGAGGAGCATTTGGGGGGCACCTAAGTGTGGGAAGGGGGCAGCTAAGTGTGGGGAGGGGTGGGTGTGGGGCAGGTGCTGTGTGGGTGCTGCTGGGAGCAGAGGTCAGGACAGATGCTGGAGGGACTCGGAGCCCCAGGTGTCTGCCGCGCCTGCAGAGGGCTGTGTTGTGGAAATGCACACTTCTTTCCAGGCCATGGCGGGGGGCGGGGAGTCCCGGGCCTTTGCTGTGCAGAGGGCTCCACAGGGTTCTGGGCAGGGCCTGGGGCCCAACTCCCAGCAGCACCCCAACTGGCAGCCCACGCCCGCCTGGAGCCACCTGCCTCTCCCCTCCCACCACAGCCCACACTATTGATGGGAACTGGGTTGAAGATACACTTTTGTCTTCTGTGAAATGCAAAGGTGCCAATTTGAAAACCAGAGAAAAGGAAAGGGTGGGCTAAGATGCAAGCCGTGCTCTAATGATCGTTTCCTGCAGCTATTTTTACCAAAGCAAGTGTTTCAATAGGAGCCCTGTCTCGAGGAGAGGCAGAGGGGATGTCTGTCACACCAGAGAGGATGGTAATGAGAGGTGTCGCGGCCACGCGGCCTGCGGGGCGTGGGGACGCTCCTCTGAAGGTTGCCTGTGTCCCTGTCAACCTGTCAGAGCCGTGGCTCAGTGAGTTCAGCTGCTGTGCGACACAGGACTGCGCTCTGTGGCGCTCCCGCCTGTGATCTTGGGGGACAAAGGCCCTCGTGAGCGGGCGTGCCCCCGTGGCTGTGTCCCCGGCCCGGTTGAGGCAAGCATGGTGCGGAGGTCGGAGGTTGAAGACAAGGTCTCTGCTATGGGTGTGGTGGGAAGGTGGGGTCCCAGCCTGTTCTGGGGGCTCCTGAGAGGCCAAAGCCACCGAGGCCCTGGACATAGGGACAGAGTGCCCTGCCGGAGCCCCGACTGGCCGTGCTGAGTCCTTGCAGGGCCTTCAGGGGCAGAAGAGATGACCCATGAGGGTCTGGCCAGCACCTGGCCTCTGCCCGCCCCCAGGGTGCCTGCTTGTGCTGGGAGCGTGCCCGGACACAGCCAGGCCAGCCGGTGGGGCGGCTGCATCTCCCCGCTGTCCACGGTTCGCCACCTGCCCTGCGGCCGGTCGTTTCTGTTCAGACTGTTACGCACAGCCATCTTTCCACACCGCTGGGGTGGGAGTGCTCAGGACCAGGTTGGGCTGACCAGAGCAGCTGGATGGTTTTCCTCGTGTGGGTGTGGTGGCCTGTGGGGAGTTCCCCAGGGCCTGTTGGGAGCAAGGGACATGTTTGATGTGAATGCATTTTCTTCTCTTGCTGTGGTCATTGTCTGGGGGCTGGGGGCTCAGGTGTACCTGCTCTGCAGACTTTGGCACCCGGCTGACGTGGCTGCGTAGCTGACGTCACGTGTCCTTCCACGGCCCCGTCCGGGGTGGCAGCTGTTAGCATCCCGAGGGGCCCACGGATCCCTGCTCCTGGGAGCCTGGCGTTCCTCATGCTCGGGGCCATGTGAGCCCTGTGATGGCCTCCACGTGCCCCTCAGCTCTCGCTTTAGCATAGAAAGTCCGTTAGTGTCTGCGCTTTACCCCGGTCGTAAATTGGTTTTGGCTGTTTAGACCAGATCTGTGTTTATTTCCTGGTGGAGGGAGACCTGGAGTCATAGCCCCAGAAAGTTAAAGCGGGGGTTGGAGCGCTTGGGCTGCCCTGTCCCCAGACGGCCCCCTCCGTAGGGCAAGCCTGGCACTGCGGCGTGCCCCTGGGAGGAGTGCCCAGGTCCACAGCAGTCTTGCCCTGCCCTGGGGCTTCCCGGCTTGGGCAGCGGGATGAGACCTACCCCAGCATGCCCTGCAGGTGCAGCCCAGGGGAGCTGGCCCCAGTGAGTGGCTCCGTGGCTGTTGCAGGGCCCACTTTCACACACCACACATGCATGTGCACTTGGTGGCCGCAGGTGTGGAGATGTTGGGTCACAAGCGCATGTGTCTGTCACTGCCGGATGACACCAAGCAGCTCTCCTCAGCGAGCACCAACTCCAGTCCCCCAGGGAAGGAAACCCCGGGCAGCGCTCGCTGCGACAGCTCACCCTGCCCGCTGGTCACTCGCCTTTGCCTGCGAAGTCCGTGATTTTTCAGGTGTGATTGGACATCAGATACTCTTACGTTTTAATCTGTTATTTTGCTTTTGTGCCGGGTTGTCCGCTGCCAGTTTCTTGTTGTGTTTGAGGCGTTCTCTGTGTTGCAGGTCTGAGTCACTTGCGGGGTGTGTCTATGGCAAATTCCTTCCAGGCGTGGGTCGGACCCTTCGCGCTTTGGTGTCTGCTGATGAATGGCAGCCTTAAATTTTAATGGAGCCCAGTTTATGCAGCTCCTCCCTGAGGCTCACTCCCTGTGCGCTCCGGGCGAGGAAGCTCGGCCTACCCAAGGCCACGAGAATCCCTCGTGTGGCCTAAAACACGTACCGCTTCCTTCGCTATCCAGCTGATCGCCCTTGTCTCAGTGTCCGTGTGTGCTGCAAAGCCAGAGCCAGCCCCAGCACGCGTCACCCACTCACCTGGTGCCGTTGTTGGGGAGACGGGTCCCCCAACACTCCGCCAGCTACCTCCACCATGAATCAGGTGCCTTTCCTTGGGCGGCGTCTCCCAGACCCTGCCTGCCTCCCCCACTCGAGTCCCGTAACAGCATGGCTTTGTGCTGAGGCCCGAGGCCGCCCTTGCCAACCTCCTGCCTGGTGCTCCCGGCGCCTTGCCTGTTTTTGGTGAGCATGCATTTTAGAGTGTGACGTGCAGTCAAAGCTGCCCTTCAGAACACGCGCAGCGTCCCGGCGCGGCTCGTTAGTGTCTATTTCCTACATTGTTCCAAACTCCGACACACAAAGAACCACATCTGGTTGTTATCTTTATTTGCATTGCTTTGATTGCTGGTGAGGCTGGGCCTCTTCTCCTGAGCAAAGTGGCCATCTGCACTTTTCTTTTCACTACAATATCGCATACTGCTTTTCTGATTGCTCGGGTGGAGCGTTCGTTTCCTTGTTACCGTCTAAGAGCGCCCTGCTCCATGTGGACATCAGCACATCCTGTCGCCTCACGCCCTGCTCCATGTGGACATCAGCACATCCTGTCGCCTCACGCCGTGCTTGGTTTCATTGGGTTCAAGCTGGACCCTTCTCTGTGGCCACACGCCCAGCTGTGTGCTCTCCCAGGGTGCCGGCTTCACTGGCGGCCCTTATGGAGGTCCGCAAAGCGGGGCTGGAGAAGGGGGAGCCCCCCACCCCCGAGCCCTGCAGGCTGGGGGCAGCGTCGGCCTTGGTGGCTGCGGAGCAGACGCTCACAGTGCTGTGCCCCTTTGGAGGCTCAGGGGATTTGCTCCCGGGCCTTTGCAGCTCCCAGGACTTCTGCCTCCTGCACCCCTCTCCCCCTCTGTCTTCAGACCAGTCCCTCACCAATCAGTCAGCCAGCAGCTGTCTGCCTCTCTCCTGCCTCCTCCTGTGCTGCTGTCTCTGGCCTCCCCGGGTGTCCCGCACTCTGGGATGCAGCCCCCTCCGCACCCCGCACTCACTGAACGGGAGAAGCCCTGGGCTGTGTGGAGTCAAAGGTTCCATCAGGCAGGGCTGCGCCTGTGTTGTGTCCACTCGGCAGGCCCCAGGAGCCTCCTGCAGCCACCTGCAGCCGGCATCACCACCTTCTGGGGGGGGGCCTTACCCTCAGGCCCACTCTGCCGGTGAGGCCAGCAGGCTGGGAGGAGCACTCGCTGTCTCTGTCCCTTCCTGGGGCCAGGTGCAGGGCAGAGTCCCAGGGCCCGGTGAAGGACCTCGACTGCATCCCCAGGAGCGGCAGCGCTGCCTCAGAAGGGAAAGGCACATGCTGCCCAGGGTTCCCTGTGAGCCCTCGGATGCCTGTGACATAGCCCGGGGCTCTGCAGTTGTCACGTGACGCTGAGAAGGGACAGGGAGAAGGGAGCACCCAGGAGGACCCCACGCTGCCCTGCACCTGTCCGGGAGGAAGCCCAGGGCCTCGAGGACTGCTCTTCTGGGGCTGGGGGTCACAGCTGGGCTGGCCACGGAGGCCGTCAGCTCCTGGGGCGCCCTCTGGGACCCCGCCCTTCTTCCCTCCCTCCCTCCCTCCCTCCTGGCTGCCATGGCTGAGCGCCTTTGCTTTGCCGCATGCTCCCCTCTGCCGCCGTCTGGCACCAACCAGGCCCAGAGGCGCAGGGTCCGCTCAAGGGAAGGCTGGTGTGGCGGACAACTGCAGCCAGTGCAGGCCGTGTCTCTGCCTGTGCTGGGGAGCATGGGGACTGCCACAGTGACACGACGCTGGCTGACAACCTGGGATGACCTGGGGGGTGGCAGTGACCACAGCACGCCTGGCCACCGTGGGGCAACCTCGGGCCCCGTGGCCCCAGCTTCCCCCGTGGGGCCGGCCCAGGGAGGACATCTGTGAGCCCTCGGCCTGTTCGTGAGCCTAGGACAGTGGTGGCCTCCTGGTCGCCCTTGCAGCCTTGCCCCAGTCCACACACAGCACTCAGAGCCACGCTCAAAGTCCCCTGCCCCAGAGATGAACGTGTGGCACGTGTGCCTCAGCCAGCAGTTCTCGGTGACAGCCCTGAGAGGCTCGCCGTCACCGTGTCACCACGAGTGCCCTTGTCGGCGCCACATCCTCTGCTGCTGCGAGCCAGCGTCCACCGGGCTATCCCGTTCCTCTGTCTCCTCCACCCCGGTCCTGGCCCCGGGACCCTGGCATCTGTGTCCCTCTGCCAGGAGCCCTGTCCCCTCTCCTTCCTGCCCTCTCCAGGGATCCTGGGCTCCTGGGCCAAGAGGGGTCACCGTGCTGCGTCTGGCTCTGTGGGGCACCCACGTCCTGCGTTTTTCTGGGCCTTGTGCCACCAGCTCCCTGTGCCTGTGTATGCCGGGCCGCCACGGCTCTCGGGCAGCATAGGTACTCCGACAAAGAGGACCCAGAGCTTAGAGGGTGCGGCATCGCCGCAGGCCCCCAGCGGGCAGCGTGGGCTCTGTGGAGACAGCCTCGCTGGCCCCTGGTGCTGCACTTAGTGGTGCGTGGCTGTCACGCTGTTCTCAAGGAAGCTGGGCTTGGATAGTACTGAGGAGGTCAGAATCTAAGGAGCAGAACCCGCGCGTGCCCAGACTCCCGCGTGCCGGTGCGCACCAGCATCGCAGAGCAGGGCCGGGGCGTGAGGCGCTCGAGTGCTCCCGGCAGCGATCTCCAACATTCCTGAGAGGAGGGTGAGGCCAGCAGGGTTGTTCACCCCTCAGAACTGTGCTGCGATGGAGTCTCCTCCGTTATTTGCTAAACAGAGGCAACATTTATGTAGGTGTTAAGAATACGCTAAGCTGAGTCTGGCCTGGTGCCTACACGTCATCCCAGCACCGGGAGGCTGAGGCGGGAGGATCGTAAGTTTGAGTCCAGCCAGGGCAGTTTACTGAGACCCTGTCTTAAGTTCAATCAATAAATACAAGGGCTGGGGTGTGACTCATTATGAGGGCCTTGGATTCAACCCCAAATAACACACACACACACACACACACACACACACACACACGAAGAGAGAAAGGACTGCTGCTGCCGACTGCCGTCCCACCTCCATCGTGGGCTCTTCTGCCCTTCCTGCTGTGGCTTTGTCCTCAGTGTGCCCGGGTGCAGCCTCTCTGTGTACCATAGGTGTGTGCACGTCCCTCGCCTGCTGCCCTGCAGCTGTGTGGGGATGTGAAGTTGCTGGCGGTGCCCGCGCTCAGCAGACGGAGAACAGGGTCAGCGAGACCCGAGGGCCCACCCTGGCCCAGAACCGCAGGAGGGGTCAGAGACAGTGATGTCACCGAGGGGCCCTCACAGCTGCGGCTGGCTCTGGACCCCCACGTGTGAGCTGGGATCCAGGTCCTGCCTGGCTGAGCCCAGCTGCCCCTCCCTGGACCCAGATTAGTCCTCGGGTCCCCGCAGCGCCGCGACACATGGCTGGGGTGCTGGGGACAGAGAGCCCAGGGGTGTGGGACACACGCAGGGGGCTCGTCAGAGGAGAGGGTGTAGTTGTTTGACTGACTTGGCATTGAGCTAAAACTCTCATGAGGCCGGGCGTGGTGCATGCCTGTAATCCAAGCACTTGGGAGGCAGGAGGATCGTTGTGCGTGCCAGGCCAGCCTTGGGTACAAAGTGAGCTCGAGGCCAGCCTGCACTGCACAGCGTGATCCTGCCTCAGAAAGACAACACAACAACAACAACAATAAAACAAAAACTCCTGCCAGGATAGGCCGGAAGCCCCTGGTCCCCACAGGGTGGCTGCTCGGGGTCCGTGTTGGAGAGCAGGATGGAGGACCTGGGCGCACCGCTCCTGCACCCAGCAGGCCTCAGGGCTGCTCCTCTGAGCACCCACGTCCGCCTGTTGCTGGCACGACAGGGCCCTGGGGACAGGTTAGGCCAGGGCAGCAGCCTCCCTGGAGTCGGGAGCAGGCAGCAGACAGTGCTGTGGGTGGCCGGCCCTGGCCACTTCCGAGTGCGCGTCCCCGCTCCCAGGGAGCGCTCCCGTCCAGCCCACCCTGCAGCTGGCTGGGGGTGCACAGCCTCCGTGTGGGATCCGGACCCACCCGGCGCCTTCCTGCTGCTCCCGCTGCAGCGAGCGGCCCCCGTCTCCCTGGCCAGCGCCCACGACGCTGGGGAAGGGTGGGGCACTGGCCTGCAGAGGCCACGCGGCCTGCCCTGCTCCACGTGGGGCTGCCCAGGTGCTGCCTCCCGCACCCCTGCCCTGCCGGCGCCGCACCTCAGCGCTCCCTGTCTGGGCCATCACATGTAAACGCCTTGCCTCTCTAGGGCTCTCTGTTCCCTGCTGCTGCTTCCCACAGATGTGCCCCGACACACCAGGGACATGTGTATCTTCCAGGTAAAAGCTTTCTGCAGAGCTGCGCCGCGCCTCAGGAACGACCCAGGGTGGTTTTCAAGATCTGAGAATGACAGGTGATCTTTGCGGAAACAATTGGCTGCGACCCCGCTATATCCCCATAAACAGGGCTGTTTCTCGGAATTTTAAGCCCTGTGCAGCAGCAGTTCAAGTGAATAAACTGGAGCATCTCTGGTCCCCAGGGACGGACCCCAGAACACTCAGCCGAAGTGGGGCGGGAGGAGGGCGGCGTTTCCGGTTCTCGGAGAGGAGTTTGGCTTCCCCCACTGGAGGCACAGCTCCTACTTAACTTAGAGAGTGAGGGGCTCGGCACAGGGCAGGAGATTCCAGGTTCGCCGACTTGCCACGCTGCTCTGGGGAACGCCGGCTGTCGGCGCGCCTCGCGCTCCCGCTGTACAGTGCCAGGCTCCTGGGGAAGCTTTGGTTTGTAGTCCTGATCCCAAGCATTTGCGTGTGTTTCCTGGTCCAGCCTCCTGGGTCCCTGGTGCGCCCCCAGGACCCCCACGCGGGTCAGGCCGTTGTTCTGGCTCCCCTCTGGCACCCCAAGACAGGCATCTGAGGGTGGCTGCGAGAACAAACTGTGGTACTTACAGCATGCTCAGTGGAGATAAAACCACCCTGCCGTGCAGACCCCCAACAGGTCTGCACCCCGTCTCCTGGACGCCCCAACCTCCCTGCCACCTCGTGCCCCATCCTGTGCCTGTGGTCAGTTCACCCGCCAGGACTTCTGTGGGTGCGTTGTTGTGCCCGTCCCTGTAACTGCGCGGCCGGCTCTCTGGGGAGCAGGGACCTCTGCACATGCCAGTCACCCTGGAGGCCTGCGGGACACACTTACATTCTGGGCGCAGGCTGTGTCCTTTCAGGTGGCTCTTTCTGGCCTCTCAGTAGCGTCCTCGCTACATGCTGTGATCCCCACTGTGTTTGAGCCCATGGGACCCTCGCCAAGATTCAGAACGTGCTCTCTGACATGAGTCCTTCCAGGGCCTGCTCCCGGCAGTTTGCCAGTTCGGCCTTGGTTTCCCCTCTTCCAGGGTGGCTGGAAATACCTTCTGCTGAGACCCAGGCAGGGGGAGCCCCTCCTGGTGTGGCTCTTGGCCTGGCCTGCCATGGGTGCCCTGGGAGCTGATCCACGACGTGGCTTCAGGCGACGGCTGGTTCTGGAGGGTGGGAACGGGCTGTTTCTCTTCCCTGGATCCAAGTCTCACTGCCCCTGTTACTTTGTGTTCCTTCTCCATTTCTGCTGCACAGAGACTTTAACTTTTGAAACTGGGTGTGTCTTTTGTTTAAGTTTATTTAATTCTCAGAGAAATTCATTTGAGGAGAGAAACACTGCAGGGTCTGTGGACCAGGCCGGAAAGCCTGCTAACATTTTCCTTGGGAGCCCGCAGCGCCGGGGACGCGGTTCCCTGGGGCTCTGTCTTCCTCTCTGTCTTTGCGCTGCCCCAAGCCCCCTAATCCACAGAATACCGATGAGGATGAGCTTGCGCGGTTCTTTCCTCTGAAATGTAAATTCTGTCTGGCTGAGACCCATTGAATTCCTCCCTCTGGATGCTGCCGAACTTTGCCAGTTTTGTATCAATTAGGCAGATTTAGTTCTGCATTCGGGCCAGCCTCTGAGTGTGGCTCCTCGCTTCTCCTTCCAGCTCCCTCAATTAATGAGTTAAATGATCAAAAGTGATCAAAAGGTGCAGCGAATGCTTAAACAAAGAACTTATTACAGTAAAAGGCACACTGCAACAATGACGGGATGTGTGTCTGAGGTGAGGGGTCGTGTTTGGCGTGTTTTATTTACGGGCTTTGTGATCACACCTTGTATATTTGGTGTGTGCGCATTTCTATCTGTGTGAACAAGGACTTTCCTTTCTCTAAAGTTATCCTTTGATATGTGGGAGAGAATGTCTAGTGGCAAGCTGTGTATCTTTATTAACTTATGAGGAGAGAGAGGGAGAGATGGAGAGAGTGGGGGACAGCGAGCGCGGGGAGGGAGGGAAGAGGGGGAAGGAGAGCCCCAGGGAGGCCGGGTAAGTGCTTTGCTTACGAACTTACAGGGTGCAACAGCAGGTGGGGAGATGGTGAGAGCCGCCCTGCAGACCGCAGCGTGGGGGGCACGGGCTCTGGAAAGCAGACCCCGGCCAGCACATGCTGGTCTTTTCTGCGTGGCTGGCCCCTCTCTCTGATCAGCCTTATTTCCGTGTGTTGCACCAGATTGTGTGAGACCACAGGCGGATCCATGACTCCCAAGGCCACGGAGCCAGACTGACAGGGACCCCAGGCCGTGATTCCCACAGCAGCAGGACGCTGGGTGGAGAGCTGCGCATTCCCTGGGCCTCCGGGGAGCCAGAATTCTGGGTGTCTGCAGCCCACCCCCGGGCTTCATGCCGCTGCCTCTGTGCGGGAGGTGCTCTTAGGAGATGGGTTTTTCCTCCCCTCAGAGCACGCTGGCAAACACAGACGCCACGTTCTTTTATTCTGGTTGGAACAGCAGATGCGCAGGCTGCCCAGACGGGTACTGCGTTTGGCTTCCGTTTATAACCCAGGCAGAAGGCTTCCTGGCTCTGGGCAGGGTCTGCAGTCCTGGCAGGGAGAACGAAGGAGTCGGGGCCTGGCTGTGCCTTGCACCCTAATAAGGAGCTCTCCCGAGGCCCAGGCCAGCTGGGCGGGAGCCCTCCCGGCAGCACGGGGTGCGGGGTCCTGGCGCTATGCCCAGGGTTTGGGCTTTGCTCCTTTTCTGTTCTGGTACACAAATGAGAACGTGACTCAAGGTGCTTCTTAGAAAATAAGTCATAACACAAATACCACGGCAAGGCTGGTAGGAGAGGAAAAATAATCCAGGCCGAGCTCAAGGGGCAAAAGCTGCAACCTGGTGTGGGCAGCGGAGGAACTGGACAGGGCAGAGTGGTGGGCGGGACAGGGGCTCAAGGGCGGCCCTTCCTGGGGTTCCGTGGCCCTCACGTGACGCCCGGCCCAGGGGCAAGTGGTGTCCAGCTCCGGGTGGAGGCGAAGGATGTGGCACCCCGTGGGAACACCCAGGTGCCAGCACCCCCGTGCCGTGTGGTGCCCTGGACTGCACACAGCTCTGGGCTTCCCGTGCTGCCCACAGCATGCGTAGGGTAGCAGGGCCCGGCGTGGGCCTCGGCCTGGGCGTGTGCGGAATGGAGGAGGTCAGCATGGGTGGCAGTTGCCTGGCACCCCTTGGGCGAGACTCTGAAAGCTGTGCTTGACTCTTGGTGGCCCTGCTGGTGCTAGGCAGGCTTCCAGGGGGCTGGACTCAGCCGGGCAGCCAGTAGGCTCCCGTGTGCCGAGGGAACATATGGTGGCCCAGGACAGTTCAGGAGCGGACTGGCCACAAGGCCAGCAACTCTGAGGGCCAAGCAGCTGGCACCACGTGCTGCGGCTGCCGTGGCAGATGACCATGGGCTATGGCTCTGAGCAGTGGAACCCTGCTCTGTCCTTCTCTCAGCTTCCTGGGACTCTTCTGTCTGCACCCCTTTCCCCTCTGGTCAGGTGAGAGAATCAGGGCTCGTCCCAGTGCAGCTCTCGTGTGGAGGGTCACTTTGGCGGCAGTGGATGACAGTGTTGTGGGGCTCCGTTCCCTTCTCCCTGCACCAGAGCCTCACGTGCCCCTTTCCTGTTCAGCTGCTTTTCCTTCTCTGTGCTCTGCTCCCTGCTCTCTGTGTGGAAGGAGAGGGGTTAGCAGAGTGGACAGTGATGTGTGGTCCTGGAACTCTGTGGTTTGAGGTCCCGTCCCAAGGCTTTGTTCTGATTGTGCTCACGGCCCATGCTGTACCGTGCAGGAGACCCAGTTCCACACTGGCAGGTCTAGGTTCTGGGTTTCATGCCCCAGATGGCCAGGGCTGGCCTCACCTGGCCGCTGTGCAGTGGACACCTGTTGCTCCTGGACTGTAGGGAGCAGCTGGGTGCCGGGCTGTGGGGTCCCTGGGCTCAGCCTGCATGTTATCAGCTGCCCTACTGTGACAGGAGCCATTTCCTATTCTTTTGTTTATTTTTGAGAAAGGGTCTTGCTGCGTAGTGCAGGCGGGACGTGAACTCACGGGGATCCTCCTGACGCGGTCTCCTGCAGGCTGGGATTTCAGGTGTGTGCACCAGGCCAGCGCTGGCAGGTGTGGCCTATGCGGAGCAGCGGGGCCGGATTGCTGAGGAACAGGAAGTGCCTGGTCATCTTCCTCAACAGTGATGCCACCAGGCCTGGGTCTTGCTGCTGTCCTGTCCCCAGAATGTGGCTGATGGCCCTGTTGCTCCACCGACCTCTGGTGAAGACTGTCCCGGCCCCTCCTCCTTCATCACACTCGCTGGACCAGGTCGAGGGCCACCCTGGGCCTCCGTGGTGTTGCGGCTCTGAGGAGGACCCGTCCCTCGCTTGGCCTCTGCCCACAGGGAGAGGGCCGTTTCACTCACCTTCCAAGAAAGCCCAGTGACGCCAGGCTGGCACAGCTTGGAGTTTGCTCAGCTTCTTGACTCTGCGTGTTGGTGTGTTTTGCCAAATTTGAGAGATCTCAGTCATCGTTTCTTGGAATATTCTCACAACCTTCTGGGATGCCGATGACGTGGATGTTAGATCTTTTGTTATTGTCCCTCAGGCCCCTGAGGTTCTGTTAATTTTTTGGTCTTTTTGTTTAGATGACATAGTTCCTGTTGTTTTCTTCCTCTTCAGATTCTTCTTTCTGCTGCCGTTTCCTCTCATCTGTCTTGCCTTGATCCTGTTCATTGAAATTTTTCTTTCAGCTTTGTGCTTTTCCCGTGTACAATTTCTGTTGGTTCTGCTCACAGCTCGTAGTCCTTCGGGAAGGCTCTACCTGTCATGCGCTGTGAGCGTGTTCGTGGCTGGCAGAGGAAGCGTTTATGTGGGGTGCTTTCAGAGTTCTTATTGGATAATCTGTTCCTGCTGCTGCGTCAAAACAACTTGAAGGCGAGCCATGCTCGTCACTGGGACGCCATGTGCAGTCCCACAGCTGGCAGGAGGAAAGATTGCTGTGGCCCGCGGTGACTGGAGGTCCCAGTCCAGGCTCAGCTGGTTCCAAGGCAGGCGGCGTGGCAGAGGGGCCTGGTGGAGGGCAAGTGCTGCTCGCAGCGTGGCGGACAAGACGAGGAGAGTGGCGGGAGAGGAACCGTCCAGGCCTCGCCCCAGGCCTGCCCCCGCCTCACAGCTCTGCTCAGCGTAAACCCCAACCCACCGCCTTCCCAGGCCTCCGAGTGTGTGAGGCTGGGGACTTTTCCATCCTACACATGCATTTGGGCTCATGAGGCACTCGTGGCCGGCTGTGGCCAGGCCCTGTGGCAGGGCCGTGGGGGGAAGAGCTGCTCACTTCCTGGGCCCCAGAAACAGCAGAAGGGCGGGGGCGAGACGCAGCTTGTGCTGTGACCTTGTGCGGCCAGGTTCCAGCTCCATGCCCTGGGATCTGCCATGCCGTGGCTGGACCCACCAGGGAGGCCAGAGCCTCCAACCCCGTCGTCTCCACAACGCCTGGCGGGCCTAGCTCACAGGAGGAGGTGCCACGCAGGCCTCAGAGTCGGGGATGGAGTGGGCTACGTCCCAAACCACCTCCTGTCACCAAGCAGTCACCATGTGAGGCCAGTGTCCACGAGCTCCTCCACCTGGACACACTCAGAGCCACCTGCACAGGGACGTCCACCCTTCCTCCTTGTGTAGACCTCGGCATAGATGTGCCCATGACACCAGGACCGTTGTCGGGGCCTCAGCCCCTCTGCACGATCCCTGGGACATCTCCCCAAGGACTCAGGCTGGGAGGAGGGTGAGGGGGTCCCTTGGTGTCCAGCCTGGACCTCGACCTCTTGGAATAACCAGTAATCAGTGACCCATTGTCCCTTAACTGGCCCAAGGCCTCCCTGCTCCTGGGCAGAATACAGTGGCTTGGCAGGAGACGCAGCCGGTGCAGGCCAGCTCAGTAGCAGAGCACCTGCTGTCCTGCCCAAACTGTGACCTGCAGCCAGAAGTCCAAGGGTCACAGGTGGCTTGCTGGGTCTGATGCTCAGGAGGCTGCAGTGACACACAAGATCCAGTGCACGACCCATGGCGACACGGTGATGCTCCAGGCGGGGCTGTGCCACTGTAGTGCCAGCCAAGACCCTGGGAAGCACGTGGCATCCACATGCAGACTCCTGGGGTCCCTGGCAGCCCCCAGAAAGCCTCCCTCCCTTGCCCTTCCTCCCTGCTGCCCACACTCCTGGAGGCCAGCAGTCCCCTCTCCACCTCTGCATTCTGTCATTTGGAGAAAAATACAGACAGTAAGAAAAAAAAAAAAATAGTACAGAGAACAGAGGACATGGGACGAGCATTATCAGAGCCCTGGCCCATGATCTGTGCCTGGCTGTCACCGATCAGCTGTCTGTCTATCCGCCTATATCTGTCTACCATCTATTTATCACCTACGCAAGTATCACCTATCAATCAATCATCTATCATCTACCTACGTATCATCTACCTCTAGTGCCTGTCTTGGTCACCTATCACACACCTAGCTATTGTCTACCCACCACCCGTCCCCAGCACTGCCTGTCATCCTCTGTCCGTTCCTGTTCACTGTCATCCTCTGTGCCTATCATCTGTGTCCCCTGCGCACCACACACTCACCTTCTGCCTGTCTCCACACGGGGCCTTGTGTGGCCCTGCCCTGGCTCTTGTTCCACGCCCCCTTTGTGGCCCGGTCCCCGTGCTGACTGTACACCAGGCAAGGCTCCACCCAGGGCAGAGACCTCACTGCTCAGCCCCAGCAGTGGCCTTGACCCCGTGCTGGGTCCTTTTTACCCAAGGTCACTGGGCAGACTTGTCCCCTGTGACCACGTGCCTCTGAGGACCCAGCGTGTGGGATGGGTCTCCTGCCAAGTCATCCATTCAGGGAGGGTTCGGGGAGGCAGGAAATGACATCATGGGGGCAGCAGGAAAGGTGCTGCGGGAGCCAGGGGCACAGGAGAAGCGGGCCTCTGGGTGCACACCCAGGGTACTCCAGGGGTGCTTGCGCAGGGACGCTTTGGGGCTCTTGGCTCTTCTGGAGTGAGGTGGGGACCTCGGAGCCTGCGCAGTGGGATGCAGTGGCTGGGCTTGGGTCCGGCAGGCACAGGCTGTGGGGCTAGGGGACCCCAGTCGGATGGTGACATGGGCCCAGAGGCCAGTCTGAGCTGCTGCCCGTGGTCCCATGGGCATAAGGAAGATAGGGTAGATCTGGAGGCAGTGTGGAACCCGAGGGGCACAGAGTGGGGGCTGCCGGGCCAGGCTTGAGGCCCCCAGGGCTGTGGTTGGGGGTGCAGCTGGCATCCAGGGAGAGCGCCAACCTTAGCTGGGGTGCTGGCACAGTGCTACCCCGCACAGCTCGCTATGGCAAATGAGTAGGAAGGTGCCAGGCCAGTGGAGACAGCCCTCGAGGCCGGGGCGGGGCTGGGTCTGCAGGATCCCAGGCCAGCTGCTGAGCCGGGGCCACCCTCTGATGGAGATCCTGCACCTCCCAGCGCTTCCCCAGGTTCTGCCTCCCGGTGCTGCCCTTGCCCTGCACTGCAGGGAGGTTCTGAGAGCTGCATGGCGCCCCACAGCCACGGGCACGTCCCTGAGCCGCTGGGTTTGTCACTCCCACCCAGCTTCTCTGGGGCCACAGAGACTGAGCTAGGATGGACAGTGGCCCTGGTGCCATGTCAGGGTCCCCTCTGCTCCAGGGACCACCAGCCTGGGCCTGAGGGTGTCACATGGCAGGGGAACCTGGGAACAACTGTGTCTTCTGGGTCAGGGTTTAAACGGCCACCCCAGAACCCCAGCATTGGGCTTTCCTGGCCTCTGTGGGGATATTAGAGAGCAGGACCCTGATAGCCCTTAGGACTGAGGGGACATGGGCCCTACCTGCCAGGCAGGAGTGAGGAGCAGCCTTGGGGTCCCGAGGGGCTCGGGTCCTAGACACAGTGCCCTCTGTCCT
Source organism: Tympanoctomys barrerae (assembly GCA_002564285.1). NCBI lineage: Eukaryota > Metazoa > Chordata > Mammalia > Rodentia > Octodontidae > Tympanoctomys > Tympanoctomys barrerae. The sequence goes on from NDGN011476950.1 coordinate 33,471, forward strand.
TAGCTGCAGGCCTCGCTGCACACCTGACTGCCACGCTGGCGGCCACGGCCTCTCTGTTCCTCTTCTATTTCATGAAACTTGGTGGCTGTCATTCCTGTCGTGCACTAGGGCTCCCTGGACAGAGGCCAGGTATGACCAAAGAAATAAAAGAACAGTTGGGTTTTGGACTTAAACACTTAGATTTCATGACAGGAGCACAGCAAAGAAAAACCTCACTGTAAAGGCCAGCTCGGAGCCAGATCGAAGCCTGGACTCTCTGTGGTGCTTGTGGCCGTGGCTTTCACTGCCATCCTCACCCTGGGCAGTGCGGGGCTCCCCTCAGTGGTCAGGGGCTCTTCTTAGTGGGCCAGGTCCCCCTCCAAGGGGCGGCTCCTCCTGCAGCACGGCTCGTCCTTGCAGGTTCCTGCCTTGCCGCTCTCTTTGTCCCTGAAATGCATCCTCACGAGGACCTGGATGGAGGTGGTCTGCATTTGGGGAGGCGTGTGTGTCCCCGTCTGGTTGTCCACCCACCCTGTGGCTCCCAGAGAGGACAGGGCCCCTCCATGCCTCTGAAGCCAGGGGCCGAGTGACAGCAAGTCTCTGATGTCTAAGGTGGGGGCACTCACAGCCCTTCTAGGAAGACGCAGTCTCCATGGCGAGGGATGGGACGAGGCCAGGTGCCACTTGCCTTAGTCGACTTCGTGGCGCTCACGGTGGGCTCTGGGGCAGACAGCTGGGGCCGTGGAGTAAACGCCCTCAGGCACATGTCGCTGGGAAGGGAACGGGCACGGAGCA
>NDGN011476954.1:0-25420 GCA_002564285.1 Tympanoctomys barrerae
CCTGGGGATTGAACTCAGGCCCTTGTGCTTGCCAAGGAAGCACTTATTCTACTGAGCCATCTCTCTGGCCTGCTGGGTGCTCTTTGAGATCATCGCCGTGTATTCTACCAGAGCTTTTCATTGAGAAGAAACATCAGAGAAGATGTGCCTCATAACTCCCAGTATTGTTCTGAGTTGGTCAAATTCCTAAGGGTGGCCTAAATCTGACCTAATTTAATCAAACATTACTAATGGTCATAATTATAAATATTTCACTTTTCTTTCTTTCTTTTTTTTTTTTTTTGTGGAACTGGGGATTGAACTCAGGCCCTTGTGCTTGTTGGAGAAGCACTTATTCTACTGAGTCCCCCCTCATCTTTTTGTTTTTAAGAACAATGTTTCATGGAAGACATTTAAAAACAAAACAAAACATGGATTGGGAAGATGTGTGAGGTGGCATACAACCACAGTTCCAACACTAGAGAGGCTGATGTAGGAACATGGAAAGTTCAAGTCCACCCTGGGCAACTTAGCAAGACATTGTCTCAAAATTAAAAAAAGAAAAAAGGCTAGAGATGGAACTCAATGTGAAGATTCAACCCTAGTACTACTACCACTATATATATATAAGCAACTGTGGTCTGTAGTAAAATATAAAAATATGTTTTGGGGTCAGGCAGAGGAGTCACAGAATGATACCTACGTTATTTTGTAAATTATAAATTCAGAGACAAGGACTATCCGCTTTTTCTTTTCTTTTACTTTTGGATGTGAGGGACAGTTTGGGGCAGCCATCACTGAAATACTACATCTATGGGCTAAGAAGCAAGTGGTACAGATCATCGAAGGCTGCTTTGTCTGATCACCAGGGGCCAATCTGACAGTTTCAGGGAAGCACTTGTAAGCCAGGAGACCGCTAACCTTATGCTGGAGTAGCACCAAATATAGCACTAAAGCAGACACAGAAAATATGAATACAAATGGGCATCTGTGTGTGCCAAGACACCTGCATGGGGTGAGGGACATCGCTCCATGGTAGAGCATTTGCCTAATGTGTACAAGGCATTGGGTTCCAACCCCAATATCAGAATAAAAAAACTATTCATGGACACTAAAATTTGATGTTTAAATAGTTTCCTGTTTCACAATATATAGTTCTTCTCTTGATTTTTTTCCAACTACCTAAACATTCAAAAACTGTTCTTTAATGAAACCCATACAAAAATAGGTGAGGAGGGAAAGAGAGAGTGGAGGTTTGAGTTTGAGGTTCTTGATTTTCCAACTCCTGCTCTAAACAATACATAGGAAGAGACCTTTGTAATTCAGCTGCTCTGAAGAACTTAATAGAGCTGATGTGGGGTGTGTGTGTGTGTGTGTGTGTGTGTGTGTATTCTGACTTTCTTACTCAAATATTTAATCTGTATGGAAACCACATAATTTATAATGGCCAAATTCTGTCCAACCCCTAGATCCCATGACTGAGTATTTCAGGATTATTTCTACATGGAAAGTCTATAGTTACCTAGCTTCTATCAGCCTGTGAATACTTACACCAGGATGCTATTAACAAGACAAAATAAAAGCAGGAGTTGGCCATTTCTAAGTCATGCTGTGAAACAAATTTCTGCCCTGATGACATTTCTCTAAATTACTCTGTAGCACATGGTATATAACCCTGCTAAGTAAAGGACTGCCTGCTTTATATAAAATAAGGAGAAAGGCTTGTTTTATCCCAATTCAAAATTTTACTTGAATAATCTTTGAGTTTTTTAAATGTTAATATGTGCCATTAAAATATGGTTTTTGCTGAGACCTGTTGCCATTACTCATCAATTTGACAATGGCATTTACCTTTAGGGTGTTTATTCAGCTTGATTCAACTGGTCAAGTTGTAACTTTCTCCCCATTTGCCTTTTTTTCCTTCCTCCCAGCCATCAGGATGGCTAAGTGTTGAATCATCATCCTAGGCTTGGTCAGCCCTACCTGACACCTATGGCCCCAAAAAGTGGCCTAACTGCTCTGTGGCCTATTTGTCTAACAAAACACATCACGCTAAACTGCTGCTAACCGGTGTGTACCATGGAAATTTATTCAGACTCCTGAAGTGGAAGGAACTTTCGAGATCATCTAAGACCAACTTCCTCAATATTAGAATGAGAAAGTACAGGAGAGGAAATTGAGACTCGTATTCACAGTCACACTGACCATGTGCACGGAAGTCTAGAGTGCCTGACTTAAGGAATCCAACTGCATTTCTCCTCCTTTGAGCCAAGTGTGGGACTACCTTCAAAGGGGTAAGGAAAAACCCATCTAGAACTGTCAATGCATCATCACATTCCTTTGATAATTAATGGCTGAGGTGAATACAATTGATACATTCCTAAAACATAAAAATGGATCATCAAATTTGCAATTTTCACACTGCATACCCCAAACCAACGTATGCAGTGCTGTCTCCCCATCTTTTTTATTTAAATTTTCATTTACAATTCAAGGATCAGAGCCTCCTGATGACAGCAGGCTGTAAAGCCTGAGTCACTATCAGGTGTGTGATTTCTTACAGGAAGACCTGCGTTTTCTATCTGCTATCATACAAAATTGGATTTTTTAAGGTCGTTTTTTGGCAAGCAGCTGAGAAAAGAGACTTTCATGTAGTGCATTTCTACAATTCTAAGATGCTCCCTGCGTACACTACCTCCCTGCTGCATTTGAATGACCAATGTTTATTTTCTGTTTCTTCCTTAGTAATACTGAAATAACAGGGCATCTTATCATCAAGAACGACTTCGATTTGATGAAACACCATAGCTTTAAAAAATGGATGAGTGGCTTCAGGTACAGTTTGGGACATAGGAAATTCTTCACATCTGTGTAGGGCTGTCAATCCTTTTCTGAAACTCACTGTTCAAAGCATAACCTGCAGCTTGATCCACTAAACACTGGTTTAACAGCGCTAAGATGTCTCCATTATGAAAAGGATGATGTTTTCCAAAGAACACACAAAAGCAACGAACATGAGGCATGACGGGAGCAAGGGTCCACACACCGACTCACACCATGACGCATCACCACGATGCGTGCGTTCCCTTTAGAGTCTGTGTCACAGGCAGCAGCAATGAGGAGGTGTGAGCAATTTCAGCAGAGCATTCAATCATGCCTGCGCTCTGAGTGGTTTCCCCACAAATACAGATGTTACGTTATAAATTTGTTTATGAAGGGATGATTGAATATCTACCTGCCAGCTCACATAGTGACAGTTTTGTTATTGTTGTCTCCAACTCAATGTAATTTTTTTTCCTCTGAGAATGACAAATTTAAGTTCAGATTTCAGTTTCTGAGATAACAAATATGATGTGAGTTTTTCTGTTCTGATACACAAGATTAGGCAACAGTAAAATCTCATTTTAATTTCTGAGCCTAAACTTTTAAAAAAACACTTAAATGTGTTTTATTTATTTCTGAATCATAGAATTTTACGTGATTCTGTCTTCACCTCATTTTGCAACACAGTTTCCGTTTTTAAAGAATGACTGGATAAGCTAGGAAATAATAACTGGAAATGAAGCACTTACGTTTATAAAATACAGCTTTAAAAGATATGTGGGGCAGAAGTTCATAGATCTTTTCTAAAACAGTCGCTTCGCCCACTAATGAGGCATTTACATTCCAGACTTGGATGACGTCCTCACGGTCGCGAACACTGACACTGACTCCTATCACTTCGTCATCTGAGGGGAGCACAGGAAAAAGGAAAAAGATGTGAGCGACAATTTCAAGCCTAATTATTTTCAAACACTTATTTATTTTGTCTACAAATTCTGGGTAAGATGGAAGAAAAGAAGGTGGCATGGAAACCTGTACTAAGTAATTGTTCCTCTGGGGAGTCGCTGCAAAGACGCAGATCGGCACGCAAAAGCTGCAGCAGTCAGAGCCCATTTATCCAGGGATTTAGACAAACAAAGTGTTCCAGCCAAATGCATTTTCCAGATAAGTAATTTTACCCTTTTAAACATGTTACCAAAGCTTTCTATTTCTTACCCTGTTTTGAAGAGACTTTTTCTAAAATGGGTTGCATAATTCCCTGCCCTCTGAAAGCCAAGTGAACTTAAATGAACTTTTCCTCGATGCCTGACTGTCTTTGTTGGGAACAGCAAGAGTTTCTCCTGACTTGTGCTGAACTCTTGGAGCCCGTGGGTGGCTTGTGCCGTGGGCCCCAGCTCTCACTGGACCTGGACTGCGGGTTTCCAGGTGCATGCCTTTTTGTGGTTTACTTATCCGCCCCTTTCCTATTCATTGAGCCTGTTCTCTGGTGCTTCCCGTTAGCAGTCCCCTCTGGTTGGCAAAAGAACCGAGGCCCATCTCTTGGTACCACAGAAAGAAATTTTATCCTTTGAATAAAGCTCCTTAAAGCATCTATTATCTCTTTATCTATACTGATTCGTTCTAGATCTAGGGCTGCCTCACAGACACCCTTGTGGCTGGTGGCTGGATGTCAGGCCTGCAGTGCCCCTACCTGTGTTCTCACAGCAACTTTATTTATACCAGTTTGCGAAGAGCTTCGGGCGCCTATGCGTTCATGTTCATAAGCCATAGCTTTTGCACCCACACTCTTGGCATGGCTAGGTAACATGGGAAAGACAAGCATTGCCACAATGAGGAGATTCTGCTGTAGGTAGAATGCTTTACCTAATTTGCTAGCATCTACAAGTCTAAATATTCATGCCACTGGAGTTTCCAGTGGTCTGCCTGTAATATTTTGATGTTTGAGTATACCCAATTTTATTCAAATTATCATCAGTGAAATAATTCTTTTTTTCTTCCTTCCTACTTTTACCCTTCTCCTTGTCTTCCTTCTTTTCTTTTTAAAATGAATCTGACCCTGGCTTTTGCAGCAGGTGTGTTACTTGACCCTAAACAACTCCACTTATGTAAATGTTCAAAAGCAGGCAACATTAGACTATGGTACTAGAAGTTTGGTTGGTGGCCCCCATGGGAGGAAAGGAAGGTGAGGGCAGATTCTGGGGACAGTCACAGGGATATACAGTATTTTGTAAGTGTTAATAAATCCCTACACATTTCATGTGTACCCTTTCCTGTACCTGTGTCACAATAAAAATGAAAAGATCTCCCCAGAGACCCACACTGTACCTAATCATGACTGACTAATCAGAAATTTAGTATCCTACCAAGAAGAAATATTTTAGATATAGGTTTCTTAAAAAAATACACTTGCTCAATGAAAAATTTTATCTAGAAATAAAACTGTTACCTAAAGAGGGAGGCTGTCTGGGTATGGTTTGACTTGACTGTAATGTCATTAACTCTGGAGACTGAGGCAAGAAGACTGATGTGAATTTGAGACCAGCCTAGGCTACATAGTGGGTTCAAGGTCAGCCTACACCACACAGCAAAACCTTGCCTGCCCCCAAAAAGAGGGAGACTTTTTGGTCAGATGGATGATGAACTGATGAATGCTAAACAGGCTGAACTGTCATTTTTTTCACTAGACTTCATTTTTGGTAATGAGGCACTGCTAACCACATAGCTCTTTCACAGTGTTAGGGTAAAAGAGATCCCAACTCTTATACAAAGGTAGGACCAGGGAGATGGCTCAGTGGAATAGGCGCTTCCCTGGCAAGAGCAAGGGCCTGAGTTCAATCCCTGGTTCCACCAAAAAAAAAAAAAAAAAGAAAAGAAAGAAAAAAAGAACTACAGGACAAAGATAGGACCACCAGCTAACATGTAACATTCGTAAGTGGAATCAACCAGCAAAACATGGATTACTTTTGGGTACAGGCAGCATGAGACAGGTAGGTAAGACAGGAGGAGTCACTGTTTACAGATGATAGAATAAAAATCCAGAAAGACTAGCTGATTTGGCTTGGGAGATAGCTCAGCAGTCTAAGCACCTGCCTGACAAGCACAAGGACTGGGGTTCAATCTCTGGTACCGCATGTTGCACTGACCCCAGAACCCTGGGCGCAACGTGCCAGCCCAGAAACCAGGCATGGTAGGGCCTGCCTGTAATCTCATCGCTGCGGAAGCTAAGACAAGAGGAGCACTACAAGTCTGAACTGTGTAGTGAGATCCTGTACCAAAAAAAAAAAACACAAAGATTAGCTGTCATGCTTCAAGCAGCAACAAATTGACAGTTAACAGTTGTCTTACTTGCTAAGTCAGCCACAAAACAATTTGTCTTCTTTACACAATACTGAAGATTTATTACTACTTCTTTTTTATGTATTTAGTACAGGATCTATAGAGCCTTACTACACAGATCGGACTTGTAGTGATGCTCCTGTTTTTCAGCCTCCCAAGCACTGGGATTACAGGTGTGCACCACCACGCCCAGCCTCAACTGCTGTCTCAGCACGTCTTAGGGGTGGGGCTGGCACGACACACTGGGGATAGAAATCCCAGCCCCTGTGTCTGCCTAAGCAGGTGCTTTAATCCACTAAGCTATCTGGCTGGCCCTTCTGAAGATTTATTATTACTTAGCCTATTTTCTCTAGCTCTGGAAACAGGAATAATTCATACAGGAATGATTTCTCCCTGGGAGAGAAAGTTTCTATGTTTATAGTTTTATATATGATACATTTTTGGCTGCATATTATAAAGTTGCTAGCAACCTCTATAGAAACAGAAGGATTCTATGTTTTAAAGGCAATTTTATCTTAACCTAAGCTTTGTCATAAGTGAATAAAAAGTGGTTTAAGGCATAAGCAAAAAAAAGTAGAACTACTTAAATGCTAGAGAGATGAATGCAAACTTGTCACAGAATGGGAAGGGGCTCTCTAAGACTGTCCCAGCTGAGGGATCAAGGGCCAGTGGATTCAACCAACAAGCAAAAATTCATAACAAGTAGAAGAATATTTTTTTAAAAAACAACCTAACTGAAAGCTGAATGGGGAAAACAATGTTATTCTAAATTTGACCTCAGGAGCATTCAAAAGAAGGTACTGAAGAAGAAAACAAACCTTTAAGTAGCAGTTAACTTCTCCTAGAATGGTTCCATGACAGACACAAAGCAAAACAAAAAGTGCTCACAGAGAGAGTGGCAGAGGGGCTCAGCACAGTGCACTCAAGGCCCTGGGTTCTTTTCCCAGCACTAAAAACAAAACAAAACAACACAGCAAAGTGCCAAAAGGGGCTCCTAGAAGCCCACTCAGGCTCTGAAGACAGTCTCTCTAGGAAGGTCCCAAGGACTTGCTTTCTCCCCAGCTACAGGACGACTGACGGGGAGAACCAGGGAGGGCATCCCTTCCTACCTCTCAACAGCATCAGGAGACACACAGAAGGAAGGGAGCTGACTGGGAGGGACAGAGGGACGTGTGCCTGCCCACCTCCAGCCCCACTAGACACCTGCCACCTCAGTGTGCAGTTCCTGCCTGGCAGCAGGTCTCCTTTTCTTTCTGTCATTCTAGACAGATGGATATAGATAATACTGAGCTATGAAATGAAGTATGTATAGATGCATGTATGTTCGTATATACAGAGTCCACTGTACTAATAAATGTCTGGAAACTAATGGCCACCACTCTGAACACCTGTTATAACTGTAGAGGCCAAAGGTAATTTTTATTAATCTCAGGATGTGTCAATAAATGTATGAAAATACTTATACAAGTTTTTTCTTCTCTTGATGTACACATTGTTGGGCAGACTCTACATAATACGCAGTTGTCCCTTGGTGTCTACAGGAAGCAGCTCCAGTGTCCCTCGCCCCAAGACTCATGGATGCTCAAGGTATCTGCCTGCCGAAGCATCTCCATAGATCGTCCCTTATTCCTTGAAAGATCTTTAGATTACATTACTCATTTCCCCATTTAGGAATGAGTTCCCAAATGGGATTTGCTCCTATGTCCTCCAGAGTGAGTCTTTTACACTTCTAATACAAATATACAGTGTAAAACATAAAAAACTTCGCATGATCTTGTCTTTGTTCTTTAGAATTGTGCCAATGGCTGAATGGTTCATGTGATGAACATGAGTGATGAATGAGTGATGTGTACCATCTTTTAGCCTCGGTCCAGTCTCAATTATTTTCACTTTTTTTCATGGTTATTCCTTTGTGCCTCCTAGAAGTCTCCTCCATGTCACCACGGCTTTTCCTTTTGCTTCTGGATAACCTGAGCTCTAACTGTATAGTGTCACACTGTACAGTAAGCACACGGCCATACAACTGTGATAATGTCCAGCAGACATGGGAGCTACCTGTAGGATCTCCTTGAACCAACGAATGTTCATAATATGAGGTCCATTCAAGCTGTAAAAGTTGGCAACTGGAAATGTTCTTAAGTTGGGGACTTTCTATACTTAAAGAACTTAATACAACATAAATGCTATGTAAACATTTGTTATACCATATTGTTTTATAAAATGCTATATATTTTTGATCTGTGATTGGTTGAACAACATAAATGCTATGTAAGCAGTTGTTATACCATACTGTTTTGGGAATAAGAACAAGGAGAAAAGCATATGTATGTGTTTAAATACAGACACAATCTGTTTTTTCCAATATTTTCGATCTGTGGTTGTTGAAACTGTGGGTATAGAACCCACATACAAGAGTCGACTGTATACATATGTAAATACACACACATCTTCCACTAAACATTGCAATCACATAAAAAAAAATCTAGCTTCACAATTACAAAAAGAACATTTTCAAAGCATGCAGAAACTATAATACATGAGACCAAACTTCTGCAAGAAACAAGCAGGGGCCAAACAGACAGGAGGCACAGGCAGCCCAAACCAGGGTTCTTTACCTGCTGCGGCACAGTCTGTGAACTGCTCCCCGATACTTGCTAACAACAGCTCTTTCCAAACCGTGGACTGATGTGGGAAAAGAGTAAAAATCAAAACATAAACAAAACACACATTGTTTTAGACAATGATCTTCAGGAGCCAAACAAGTTACAGCTTTCTCAACTTCACATGCACTTTCCACACCCATAGCAGGACTCAGAAATGTCCCCATCATGGCGTAAACATTTCTGAGGAGGGCATACTTCAGTTTGGCTTACAAATAACTTCACCCGGACAAAGTGCAGGGGTCTAAAGTCTTGTGAAAGCTGACTGCTATTGAAACCCTCATGAAGGTCAGAAGTACTGGGAAAAATTTATTGAAAGGACTTACACTTTTCTGGTTTCTTTACCTCTTGCTGATTTAAAATGTACCAGCTCAGTATACCTGAGTGTTATTAGTAAAAGCCTTCTCTTCATTTTTCTTGTATCCAATAAGGTATTTTAAAAGTTATCCCAGAAAAAAAAATAAAGAAATTTCTTGTTTACTGAATTCTAGAGCTGCAAAAGCCCATTCACTGGAGACAGCCTGTTTATACTAAGTAGTGAGTTTATGTGAACGGTACACAAGTTTCCTGTGCAGAAGAGTCTTGCCATGGGTCTGCCTCCTGCCAGCGAGAAGCACAGGGCTTGAGCTCCCTCTATACACAACTGCTAACACCATCTAACCAACAGTGAGAACCTTCTCACAGGTCGCTGGAGCCAACAGTGCTCCCAGTTCCTCCCCTGGAAAAGCTCTTGGTCCCATTTACCCTGCGTGCCAGTTCACAGGCTCTGGGTTCTCCCAGAGTTGTCTGAATTTTGAGCTGCGGCTTACTGTTTGTGACCTGGGCAGCCTACCGACCTCTCTGAGCACTGTCTCCTTGGGTACACAAAGGAATGATAATAGGGCTGACCTTACAGGGTCACTGTGAGTATAAAATTAGAGAGGAAAAACATTCAAAGGACTTAGCACCATGACTGCAATCAATGCACTCAACACATAAAATTGGGCCATAAATAGCCGCTTATAGGCTGTACGCTAGCACTCAGTACACATTAACTACAATAACAATGTTTATTATTATGTTCTAATGAGCCTACAGCAGCTGTGCCAATCTTTTAACCAAGGCAGTGGCCGTTAACCAAGCAGCTGAAAGGTGACGTTCACCTCAAGGAGGGTTTGGTTTTTGCTTTCCTAGACCCTTGCATGTCATTGATTAGTCTCCACCTAGAAATGCTCACATTCACTTTCTATCTGCCCAGCTTTGACCTTATCCTAAGATGTCAGGAACGGGCAGACAGCTCTCCTGTGTCACATGCAGGGAGGGGAGCCTCACCACCACAGCTCGAGGGAGGGCGGTGAGTGAGAGCAGCTGAATTGCCTGGGACAAGGGTGCCTGCACAGACACGGCAGCTGACTGCGAGGGGATGTGGCAAGACAGTAGCTACCCTGTAGCTACTTTTCAATGAAGGTTAACAGCATGATTGCTTCTGTTAGAGACAGCTAAGCTAAGTAAAACTATTACAGACAGTCAGACAAGCTAGGCTCTCGGAGTCCATACACAGCATGCAAACACACTGCAACTGTGGCTAAAGGCATAGCTACTGGAGACCAGGCCTTGGGATAAAGACAAAATGACCAGGCCTACATGCTTCCCTGAGAGAGGAACAATAAATTAACATGGCATCCCAGTGAGTGACTAAGACCCTCCCAATAGGAACATCTCTTCCTGAAAAGGCCCTTCTTCTTTCCATGTACAATTGCCGTGTGACCTGCTTCCTCATTGGATCAATATTACTTAAGTGCCTAAAACTTGTCATCTTATTGGTTGATCACAGTTTTGTCCCCACTCTCTCAGGAGCTATCTCTCTTTCTTTCAATAAATATTTCCTACACTTACACTTCACTGTTCCTTACAATTCATTCTTCAGTTTTCAGAAACATGAACTCAGCATACCTGAGACCTAGCAGGCTGGGAGTTACGTTTATTTCTCCTATATCGCCTCCACTAGAATTCAAAGGCTAGCACAAGTAAATTACATGAACAGGCAAAAGGCATTCTAAGCTTTAAGCATTCTTGCATTCTCTCACATATTCTCTGCTTTACTCTTTTAGGAGGATAGAAGGGTTTCATAGGCTATGCCTAGTGTGCTATTTGTTCCTTTGACATTTTTTATTATGTACGCCAAGCACAGCACCAATCAAATCTTGGAGCAATACTTTGGTGGGGGTACTAGGGGCTATACCTACAGCCTTTTGAACTGAGCTACATGACCAGACCTTATTTATTTATTTATTTATTTATTTATTTATTGAGACAGGGTCTTGTTAAGTTGCCCAGGCTGGGTTCAAACTCATGAGCCTCTTGCCTCAGCCTCCCAGGGTGCTAGGATTATAGGCATGTGTCCCCCCTGTCAGCTGGAGTTACACATCTTGAGTTAATATGCCCCTGGAAAGAAATCTGGTCAGACCCTCAGGTATGTGCTCATAGGGAAATGACTCTAGCCCATGCATGTGGGTTCTTGGAGACATTTTAATCTTTGAGTTCATCCACATGAAGAAAAAAAAGCTACAAAAAATGTGAGCCTGAAAGTCATCTGCTCTTTCCTCCATTTTCACTGGAGCTTTGTGGCTTGCAGAGCTTAAGAGGGGCAATTTTAATGCTCATTTTGAGGTAGGATAGAAGAAATAGGTAGAATAGAGACAAAGAGCTGGGGAGATAGCTCAGAGGCTTAAGTGCCTGCCTAGCAAGCATAAGGTCCTTAGTTCAATCCCTGGTACCAAAAAGAAAAAAAAAATTTTTTAAAATGTATGTTAATGAAAACTCTTAAGCTCTAAAATACAAGTCCAGTTTATTTTCTTTTTTTCCTTCTCTCCAAATAGCAAACCTGCATCACTCCCTGCAGCCTCAAAGGGCTCTGCTGTTCCCCTCACTTGCAAACTGTCCTGGGTCACCCTCGCAGGACCACCTTTTTGGTATTTCCCATTGGAAGAGATCACTGGGGTGGGCTGTCCTCTTACAATCTCTAAGACTAAGAGTGATACTGCAGATCTCTGAGTTCCAGATTTCCACCCCTCAAAAACACAGAGAAGACCCCCATTTCCAGTTGTGTCCTGTCTCATTTCTGTAAGCACCCACTATCTGCTCATGAGTGCATCCTAATAAATCCTTCTCACACTTCTTTAACTGATGCAGTCTGAAAATTCTTTTCCCTCTATGGGAGTCAGTGAACCTGTGAACTTACTGTAAAGGGGTGGATTAAGTTGCTTATTACAGACATGGGGATCCTCAGACCTTGCCTGTGACAATTTCATTTTTAGACAGTATGGTAGGCAAGAGCCTATCCCTATGAAATGTGGGCACAGGCTCGGCTGGAATCCCAACGAGCAGAGAGACCCCCGAGGCTCCCCATTTTCTGTTCCATGGTCACCAGAGTGCTTCTGCCTTCCAGCGGAGGGAGGATGTGCTTTGTGGTGGGAAAGGCCCTCTTCCCTCCATGGAAAGCCAGCTTCCCCATGTCAGCTATGGCTCAAGAGGAAAGGGCTGCCATCAGGACAAGCAGCTTTCCTGTAAGGTTCACAAGGGCCGTTCAAAAAATAAGGGGACTGTTTAACTTTTTTACAGTAAAAGGCACACTGCCATTGATCCCCCTGCAAACACTCCTCATTTGATCAGACGTAACTCATCACCATGCCACCTTTCTCCCCCACCTGAGTTAAGTCTTTTTATTCTTTTGGTAATCTCTTCCAGTGTTCACTACTTCCATCACAGGTGCTGAAATATGTAAGGCTGCACTTCAAATGTTGGCGCTGCTATGAACACAGTCTCTTTCCCTTCTCTACAACTCAGAATTGAAACTTTGATTCTCGTCTTATATTCCAGTCTCAGAATCTCTTATTTGAAGACAGTCTCATGCTCTTCAGCAGTGGTCTCTGACCAGGTTCTAGCTTCGCCACAAGCACTACAATGGACTTAGTTTGGATATGTATTAAACTAAGAGGCATTCTCTCAAATGAGTTTAAATACACTTTATTTTTAGACAAACTACATGACATTTTTTTTTCCCTAAAAAACAGCACCTCTGCTCCAAATAAGTCACGGTCAAAATAAATGAAGCCTTCAAGATGGTATCAGTCCCATTTGTCTAAAATCCTGGCATTGTGTAGATGACAAGAAGCAGCCAGTTATGATAAGTGACAGATCCAAGGTTACCATCGAATTCATTAACATTTTTCCATTTCTAAACCATCCTTAAAGAAAATCATCAATGGGGTCACACCATCCTCACAGTAGCTCAGGAGAGTAACCACGCCATCTGGATTCATGTTTGCACCAATAAAGAACTGATAGTTTTTGAAATTAGCAAGGATGTGCTTGATTTGCTGTGCATCCTCTATCATAAAGTTTTACTCTTTCTAGTCTTTGTTCTTCAAGTTTTCCTTTGATTGATTTCATATACTCTTTGATGTACTTCTTGTAGGCCTCTTTTGTGAAGCTGGCTTCCTGCAAGTGATGGCTCGTGACAATATCTACACCAGTGACTGCTGTGCTTTCAGTGCCTTCGCCCTCTGGGCCTTCAGCAGGGGCATTGCCACCAATGAGTGCGTCGTCAGCGTTACCCTCTGTTCTGCTGACCATCTTGCCCTCCACCTCGAGGCACAGCCTGTCCGCGATCTCTTAGATCTTGTAAATGTCAGAGAACATCTCATCGTGGCTGATGAGGTCCCGCTAGATATTCATGATAGTGGCTGAGGGAGGTGTTGGCCACACAAGCTTAGCAGGAACCAGGAACTCAGAGTGAGCAAGCGTAGTGCAGCTGGAACGGCACTCGGGAGCAGGCGGAAAAGACCTCAGCTGCCCCCAACCTCATATAGAGGGCCACAATGCCACTCTATACGGCATTCCTCTTTCATGAATATTTTTACAAAATATGATTTAAAAGAATGTGGAGACTGCTATTGCTGAGTGTCGTCCAACAGAAAGGCAGGCTCATGAAGACACTGTGGCGTGTCCCCACCATGTTTCTTGTTGATCTGGCACCATGAGACTTCTGTTTTTCCCCAAACTCAAAATAAAACCATGAAAGGTCAAGTTTGAACCAACTGAAAACATGGAGGCAGCCAAAACAGTGCAACTACAATACTGCCCTGAGAGACTTGCAGAACTACTTCAAAAAGGGGCAAGGATGAAGAAACAAGTGTGTTTGAACTACATGTGAGCATTTGGGGGGCATTTAAGGGAGGTTAGTGGCAACATGTCTTTTATTGTAAGAAATTTTTAAAATTTTAAACACACTGTATTCTTTGATCTCATTTCATACAGACATTCAGCCCTTGAAAACTACATGATACAACAACACAATCACACCATTTCTATAGAGAAGCACATTAGACTTTCAAGGTCACAAGTGTAAGACAGAAGTATCCTTAAGTCAGAAGTGAGTATGGCAATCCCAGGCCCCACAGCAGACTTCCAGGAGGACTCTCTGCGAAGCACGGAATGCTCAGGACATGCAGTCAGCAGCAAACCCACACTCAGCCAGATGTGGGAAACAGAACAACCTACCGTGCTGTCCTTGGGGACTTTCATCTTCCATACACCACCCTTCGCATTACTCTCCTCCTCCCTGCATCAGAGACCAATGTTTAAAGTTACACTCAATGACTAGCTAGTTCTGTACACATTTAGGCTACTTGTATATACAGTTAGCTTAATAGATGACCTTAAAACTAAAACAACCAGGCAATTTTCCAGTAACTCCACCCGCTGATTAGAAACAAAAGCAGACAAAAGAAAAAGGAAAACAACAGATGGGGCTATAAGAAAATAGTGATGAGGGCAGGTGGGAGGGTAATAGGACTGAGGCCCTTATTTTCAAGTAGATAAGAAGAGGTTCCCTGGACCCTTCTGGAGATGGACAACTAACGTAACTACTTCTTGGGTGTGGAGACTGTTACATTTCAAATCATGTTCATCACACCATCTCTATCAACCAAACTATGTTCCTCTGGTGGCCAGCCGCTACATCTCCCTGCTTATTGCTTCAAGCACCTGAGCTACCCTTTAGGGTGCCAGTTGCCTTCTGGCTTTATGTGAGTCCCATTGATAGAGGTGAGTGTTGATTCCACATCCTAGCTTTAAGGATGAGCTGTGATGCAAGCTCACCTTGGAGAATCCTAGTGTTTGTGACAGGCCAGGGATGGAATGGTGACCCACAATTGGCACATGACAGCTGGCCCCGAGATTTTACCATGGCTAGGGAATGCTGACACTGGTAAACTTGAAAGGTGTATGAATGGTATGCAGGATGATCACTGACCACCACAAATGGGAGAACCTGCCTGCAAATTTAGCAGCACAGAGGAAGGCAAAGGAAAACAGAGAAAGGATGTCAGGGTCCCGAGAACATCTACGAAGCCAGCTGTGCAGGTCATCAGCCCGCCTGGGGTCTTCTCAGTTCTCTTAACTTGACTCCAAGTTATTCTGGCTTTTGCTTGGCTCTGGTTTCTGCTACTTGCTATTATATGAGATGAGACAGATTTCCATTTTATTAGGGTGAAAATGACTCAGAAAGGTTGAAGGATGTGTTACAAGGATTACTACTTTAGACTCCATCCTGGGCAATCATCACTGTACCAAGCAAGCTATTAAAGGAGGAAGGACATGTCCCTGCAGACTTCGGCTCCCAGTCATGACTGGCAGACTTTTGTGGGTTCACTGACATCCACAGTGAGAAGACCTCTCGTACGGTTCACAACCACATTCCTCCCACCTGGACCTCACATTACACATCAGACACTTACCAAAGTGGTCGCCTCTCTCCTCTCATTAAATGGTAGCTACATCTCAAAGGCAGGCTAGTCACAGGAGGGATATTATTGTACACACTCCAGAATATCTTTGAGGGAAAAAGAAACATTTTCAAACATTACATTTATACACTCAATATTGATTTACTATACCAACAGATAGTAACATTAATTTATCACAGAAAGTTCTGATTTTCATTAAGTTCTATTCATTCAAAATAGATTTTTCTCAGTATTCCTTCTAATTTTCTGCTAGAAAACATAACAGTAAAAGAATGTCCTTTACTGATGTTGGGCCAAGACCTGTGTTCTGTCAGACAGGTATAGTTATTAAGTGCGTACGTCTATTCAATATGTGTACACACAAAACTGCAAAACATCGGAGGTGCTTGCACATAATAATGCCCACGCTCCAGGAGGCTGAGGCAGGAGGACAGCACGAGCTCATCCTCCACAATCCGGAGGCTCACAGCACCCACTGCAACACAAGAAGGAGGAGCTAGGGATGCGGCTCAGCGCGAACACTCTGGTTCAATCCCCAAACCCGAACAACAAAACAAACCTGGAAAGATAAAGTACAATGGCTGGACTAAAATTTGTAAAATTGTATTGTATTAAGGATATAATTTTTTTTGTTAAATGAACACATTTTAGCTGCTCTTGCCACTGAAATGCAACCATGTGAGAGAACAGATACCTCAATCTGCTTCATCACAGTAACCATCTTACTATCTACATGTATCCCATAATATCATAATGCATACCTCAAATATCTAAAATGCAATGTATTTTTTTAAAAAAGAAAGTGCTAATTGACACAGAAAGTATGTACATTTTTCCTAGCATATGCTTAAATAGATCTGTTTAACTTTAATTTGTATGGAAATCAGAAATTTTATAGTTTGAAGATTTTATTTGAAAAATTAGAGGGAACATGTTTTACATTAGATATTTGATACATTTTTATGACACATTATCTTCAATTCAATGAGAACTTCATTGCCAATGATATTCTGTTGTAAATAAACTCTGTCCTCAAACTGGAGAGGATCTTGTTAGCCAATGGTTTCTGAGGCAGGTTGACGGCACCTACTGAAGTCTTGAGTACTGCACTGCGGCACTGGGCCATATTTCCTTAGCACGGAGTCTTCTAGGAAGGACTCTGTGATGGCCTGGCTCGGGGCTGATGAGAAAGAGGAACCAATTAGACTCTGGCCTCCTCTTTCTCACTCAGAAGCACCGAGCTAAATGACAATCTAGGCTAAATGACAATCCTTATGGGTTGTTCAAGCCTGTTTTGTGTAAAAATACAACAAAACTGAACAAATTGGAAAGGTGGTGAAAATGGGTGGAAAGAAAATTGAAGGGAAAAAGAACCCCATGGTGGTAGATCTATAACTGAGAACTCGGTCTAGTCCTTCCACTACAATGGCGCCAACACAGGAGCAGCTGCGAGACGCCTGGTCATGGCACAGATCCCGCGATGCCCATCCTTATGCAGGCGCCTATTCAATCAATGCTACCCTGCTAGTGCAAATAACAAAATAGGTCCAGTATTTCAGGTTCCACCCGTGGCAAGAGTGAATGGGCAGAGCTGGGATTTGAACCCGGCACTCTGATTCTAAGGCCCCTATTTTCTTAACCACTCAGCTGTTTCCTATCATGACAGTAATTTATGTGTTGAGAATACCCTCTTTAATTTAGGAAGTCCTGGATAGCTACTGAAGACGTCTTCCTTCCAGTTAATGCCCTTAAATGCATGGAGTCTGGTGACCGTCTTCACTGCAGCCTGACACCAATGTGGCAATGACTCTGCTGAACGAAAGGATAAAAATGATACTAAATGAAAAGCTCTGCCTGAGAGAAATCCAAGAGGACTTTGTGCTGGCAAATTTTGAATCTAAACGCATCCCAAAGCAAAACTGCCTCTTTGCCTCCTGTTTCAGTTCCCTTCAGAATGCTACAATAAATGCTTCTCTCATTGCAAAGTTTAGGACAACCCTACAATCCCTGCTAAGGACTACATACAACCATGGAAACGTCACTTGAAAACCAATTCAAATATAGATAACTGATGCTGTTTACCTGGGCAAATCTGATTGGAAAAGACTGAAGCCCAATCAGAGACAGTAAAAGATCTGACTCTGATAGCATATTTATTAAAATGTCTATTTGTACATTTGTGAGGCAACAAATGGGAGCAAAGCATCTGGTGACACTACTGAGAGGGTCCTACTCACAGCACAAGGCTATAAGTGGGTCTATCTCCCTATTCCAAACCAGGCACAATGTTTATGAATGGTGCCCAACTCCTGTCTTCAATGCCTTAATGACCACCCAAGTACAATAAGTATAAAAATTGGGCATCACTCACTTGGTCAGTGTTGGTGGACACCTCACTTGGTCAGTGTTGGTGGACACCTCACTTGGTCAGCTGTGTGCATGTAGTCGCCCTTGGGGAACTGACTGACCAGGCGAGTGACGGCCCTAGACCCCAGGGGTCCACTTGCTGGCTGTAAGTTCTCCAACATCATTCTGGTGCTCTAAGTGAGCATCCAGATGCCTTCCCAGTGGAATTTTAGGTCAATCCTCACTGGCCACAAAGCTCTTAAAGCTCATTTGCCTCCACTGTACAAGCAGTAGCACAATGCTACTTCATGGCATGATTCAATGACTCCAAGTACAAGCATGTGGGAGGCCTATGACAGCATGCAGAGTGTGGTCACGTTCATTAAATGTGGTGACCACTCGATACACTCTTAATTTTCTAGCTCAGATTAGAGTAATCATGTCCCATCTGATAATCTTTTGCCAAACAGATAATCATTCACTATTAGGAAAATTAGTGGCCCTCCTCAATTTCCCACTAGAATATTCTAAAGAAGAAAAAGAAGTCCATATTTTCTTCCAACAGTTGCAGCATGCCTAGAGGAGGCTATTTGCAGAATCCTGAATGAATGTGTATGCTCATTAGGTATTTCTACTTGCTAGGGGTTTCCTTGGGCTGAACCAGTCATGTTCCTGGAGGACAGACAGACACCAGAACAGAGAGGGGCACTGAAAAGGTTTAATGGATGTTTTCAACTCACAACAGACGCAAAGACTGGAAGCAAAGAGCATCTGGTGTGCAAAAGCTAGGGAGTTCAGAAAAAACTGGGTTGGGTTTGAGTCCCAAGAGTACGAGTCACTCTGAGATGGGGAGCTAAGTTTGGAGAGAAAAGTGAGATTCCATCTTGAGAGGGCAGAAGACAGGTGTTCCCCACTTGGGGAACCAAGAGCAGAGCAGTGTGCTTCCCGCTGGGGTCAGCCCACGTGGTCCCAGGACTCCTGCAGTCCCTTCCTTCAGTGTGGGCCAGGAGGCAGGTCAGGGAAGGGCTGGGGAGGTGAATTGTATTTTCAGGCCTGGAGGGCTGCTGTAGGCTTGCAGTTCCTCTCACTCTGGTGGGGCATGGGGAACACAGCAATGCTCCCGATATCTCAGCCTACACCACGAAATTACTAGACAGGCCTGGAGTCTGCATAGGGGTGCACACAGCAGAGACCTTCAACAATGAGGCCACAGCAAGAATGCATCAGGTGGTCAGTATAAGGGCAGCAGTCACGTGGGATCAGGGGCATCCATGCGTCTGCCAGTTCATGTGGGGAAGCAAGAGGACGAACACTCTGCCACAGAAAGACTTACCTTCGAAAAGGTGAAGTTTTACATCTAAAGTAACTAAGTTACTTAAAGGTTGCAAGACTAAGCACCCTTCATCTCAATACACACAACAGTCTGCTGCAGTGAACAAAGCTGCAGGAATGCAGACAACCTGATGTCACTTCTCTTTCTGCATAACTGCTTTAGGATCATAGATACTAATCCCATTATACATACAATGACTAAATTAAGCATGGATAAAGAAGCTTATTACACTGGATAGTAAGTTTGCACTTGACCGAGCTATGCGACAGAACTGGCTGCAGGTCTGTCTCTCTTTCTCCCTCTTACACTGTCTGCCCCTCTCTCTTCAGGGCCAGTGTCTTTTCCCTTATGTCCCTTTCTTTACTCCAGAGGTTCCCTCCAGGTCCAGTGCCCACTGTCACAGGCTGTCCCGCTGTGTGCAAGTAAGGAAGCACATTAAATCAATCTTCCCATCATCCTCTGTTATCAACACTGACCTATAAACCCCTGCTTCTCAAGGCACAAGCTCATTCCTCAAGAGTCTGAGAATCAATCTGCTACCCTAACTTAATGACCCATGACAGTGTAACCCCATAACCTGGCAGGCTAACCTGCTGGCGGCAGAAGTCTTGGCCTTCTTTGTGGTACGTACCCAGGGTGACTTTACTCTCTTCATTTTAATGGGTTATATATACTATTTATGAAGACTTTCTGGCTATGATGAATAATACTGAAATTCTATTTAGAAAAAATATGAAGTGTCTACTGTGTAAATTTAAGTGAAACATCAATTTACAGGCTATATCTGGTGGAACACAGCTTAAGTGGGACAAGTATGGCAAATCTTGAAATTGGTAAGAGAAATTGCTGAGGATTGAGACAGAATGCTATGTAGGAATACAATTTTAGGGGTGAAATTTTGAGTCTTGTTGCAGGCAACATAGAAAGGGTCTGGGAACAAAGAACCCTCTCAGGCAAATCCTATCCGCACGCAGCCCCACACTCTCCCACAGCCATGCCTGGGCGTGTGTAGCCATCATATTCCCATCTGCACCTCACCCCTGGAGGAGACACTGACACCAGGAAAATGTGTACTGTGTACACATTCAAAAGATCAGAAAAGATCAATAAGCTCATCTGGAAAACACACACCTAAGTGAAAAAAGAAATTTCCAAGAAAGATGTGCTTATGCCTCTGAGCTACCTCCCCAGCCTTAAGAAAGAGCTGAAAGCAGGGAATAACTCTAACTTCAGACCCTTAGGACCCCTCAGCAGGGGTCACGCAGGTCCCTGGAGGCTTGGCCCCCTGCACTCCCGGGAGGGAGCTCCAGCTCTGGAGGCACAAGGAGCTGGCCAGTTCCCCCAGCATCAGCTCCCAGCTAACACACAGGAACAACGGTCCTTCCCCTACCCGCATGACTGGAACTTGCAGAAGGACCTTGTTAATAACCCATGATTCTTACATTTCACCTGACCCCACATGGGGAAAATGGAAACATGAATAGGGAGATAGGTTTTTCAGGGTGGACAGTGACAGCATCAACATACAAGCACAGGATAAAAAGGCAGCAGGGACAAGGATGTGCTCAGACTGCTAAGTAAGCACTGTAGCTAGTTCTTGAGGACTAAAGACCATTCCAGGGATACTAAAGACACTCACAGGCCAAACTCCCAACAGTGAGGAATAAGTTAAAGGCGTTTTAAAAAATGGAGGTATGAGTAGCGATGTAGTGCAAGGCATAATGCTTGAATTTTTTAAAAATGTATTTGGTACAGGGTCTCACTATACAGATTGGACTCATAGTGATTCTCCTGTTTTCAGTCTCCCAAGCACTCGGATGATAGGTGTGCACCACCACGCCCAGTCTCAATTGCTATCTCAGTGCACCCAGGGGGCAGGGCCATCATGATGTGCTGGGGTTGAACCCCAGCCTCTGTGCTCTGCCTAAGCAGGCACTTTAGTCCACTGAGCTACCTGGCCAGCCCTTCATAATTCTTGAAATTAATAGAAATAAATAACCTCTAAGCAGGGGTATAGAGTTTTCCTATGTAAAACATGACTCAGGAAAGCATGAAAAGATGTCTCAATAGAAAGAGAAGAATGGCGGCAGATGAGACACTGTTATTACTGGGGTTTACTGTGTTTTGTTACTTCACCATCCTAGTTCATTCTCACAACAGCATAATACAAATCTGTTATAATTATGTCCATTTTATAGAGCAGTGAGCTGAGACACAGGTTAAATAACTTGTATGAGCTACTAAGGGCCATGTGAATGCGGGCAGCGTGACCACTAGACACACAGTCCCACGCCCTCACTAGGCCACTGCTGCTGGAGCAAAGGGGGAGGTTCCAGTAGCAGCCCTTGAGGGCTTGTGGAGCGCCAAGCACCTCTGCGTCATCTCAGATAGTCCTCACCCAGCCTTATAAAGTCTGCATGATTATCGTCTCAGCTCCACAGATGAGGAAGCTGGAGTAACTTCCTGGCCACTCACAGCAGTGTTTCTCAGCCTGCTTTCCTATCACCCGACCCCTGCAGCTGACCTAAAGGAGCCTTCTTTTGAGTGATCATCACTGAGAAATTTTACAACCACAGGGAGTGTGTAATTCTGTATAGACTACATATATGTCTGTGCTTTCTACAAATTTTGTCCCCACTGAAAACGCACAGCCCGTAGGTGAGTAAATCTTTACGTGGACAATCTGCTCTGATCCAGGAAAAGTGTTTCCTTTATTTCTCATGCATCCAGTCCTTCAACATGTACTGGGTGAAAGAGAACTGGCATAAAAGAATATAATCTGACATGATTCCATTATCTGAAGTTCAATACAAGACAAAAGGAGCATATACTGTAGGAATCAGAGCAGCGGCTACACCTGGAGGACAGGACCTGATAGGACATGGGCACACAGAAAACTGCTGGCGTGTTTCTAATCTTGGTCTAGGTGATAGTTACAAGTATATATTCCTTTGTCAAGATTTGCAATTAAGAAATATAGATCTATTGTGTACACAAATTACATCCCAGTGAAGTGTAGTTTTGGTTTCGTATTTTTGTTTGTGTGTGCCTGGGTGAGGTAAGGGCTCCATCTCTGAGCTACATCCTGCCCTTAAAAGTTCAGTTTTAAAGAAAGCATTTCTTACACGTGCTAGCCTGGGGAATTTAAACTATTCCCTGAAGAGCTTAATACACTGCTGGATCCAATCCCCAACCAAATGGTCTGTGTTATCATAAAAAAAAGGAGCCAGTACATTATCTGACTTTTCTGATGTCTGTCCTGGATCTCACACCCTGCTCTTGGGATCTAATTGTCACAACAGAGTGGAAAAAGCCCAGTGACTCTCTAAATGACCAACAGGATCAAACAGATTCCACTTGAGGAGAGACCTAAAAATAAGACCTTTTAGTTTCATAAAACAGTTGCTGGGAAGAGGGAACAAGTCTGTAAATTCATGGAGAAGGAGAAACGAGGAAGCCTTCCCAGACTGTGAGGGAACTGAGTGCTCTGGACACCAGTCCACGTGCTGCCTTGTGATGCTGCTACATTTGGCACTGAATGATTCTTTGCAGAGGAGTTGTTTTTTCCACATTCTCATGTAATTTTCCCCAGTAGATAAGAAATGGCTTATGACCGAGAAGTGTCTTTACACCCTTGGTAGCCATGCACAGTATCCTATGAACAGATCCCCAGGGTTGTAAAGTTACAAAAATACAACTTTTATTATTATTTTTGTATTTTGTGACAGGGTGTACGGGGTGTACAGGGTCTTACTGTGTAGATCAGACTCGTAGTGATCCACCTGTTTACAGCTTCCCAAGTTCTGGGATTACAGGCACACACCACCACACCCAGTCTCAATTGCCACCTCAGCGCGCCCCAGCAGCAGGGCCTGCATGGAAGGCCTGGGGACCAAACTCCTGGCCCCTGCACCTGCTTGCAGGCACTTTAGTCCTCTGAGCTATTTGGCTGGCCCCCCAAAATACAATTTTTAAAACCATATGTTGGCAAAAGGATTTGACAAAGCAATCTGTGCCATTTCCACAAGGAAGAGCCTGCCTAATGGACATAATCCAGATGTGAATATACTGGACTTTCTAAGACATTCCAAGATTTAGTAGCACAGAGGAAAATTACTTATGAGCTGTGCCTTTTTGGAAATCCAGAAGGATGTGAGGGAAGAGCAGCTCTGAAGCTGCGCTTGTCAAAAGCCTCATTATATCTGCAGAAGCATGTGATGCCAGAAGAGAAAGCTGCTGGGATCCGCCTGTGGGGAAACTACAAATGGGGTCACACAAATAAATCAGTATTTTTGAAAATACTCATCTTCATAGTTGGATAAAGAAAGAACCTGCATAACCAAAAACACACGCACTGAGCACCGGCTGCCTGTCTGGTATTCCACCACGCAGTAGAAACACTGCATCACTAATCCTCGCAGTAACTGTGGAGGCTTGTGCCATTATTATACCGATTATACAGATATTAAAAGGTGAACAAGTATCTACAGTAGTGGTCCTAGAAAGTAAAGCATTTTTGTGTCCTCCCAGTGTGTCCCCTCAGCCATCAGCAGCCCGGCAGGTGCTGGCACAGATGGGAAAAGAGGTAGAAAAGTGGGTGGCAGAGCTGGGGCCGAACAGGCACACATGTGGATGCCTTCACAACATTCACTCTTAGTCACAGCCTGCTTCTCATGTAGAGCTGTAGAAAGCTTAGCTAAGAAAGTTCTAGCAGGTGGCAAAAGTAGCAGGCCACCTGCCCTTGGATGTGGCCAAGGATAGCTACACCAAAAAGGACCAAAGAACCAGATCCAGAGCTGAACTCCTGGCAAGGCTCTGGGTCCTCAAAGTGGACAACCAAGTGGCTGGTGCGAGCCTCGCCCCCACCATGCTCAATGCCAGATCTTACCTGCACTGTGTGCACTGTGTAGATTTTCTTCAGGTTTGAAGCACACTCAGCTGCCGTGGCACCGGGAAGAGACCTAAGGAAACAGCCACAAGAGGACAAAATGCAAACAGAAGCATTCAGTGGTCATAAACTATTAAACAATACGACCTTGTAGATCTTAGTAAAAACCAAAATTGGACACACAAGGAATGCTAGCTAGACTTTAAATATGAAACTTCTTCTGGGTGAAGTCTTGTGTTTGCTTCTCCTAAAAATTAACTCATGTATTCTGGAAATGTCATAGAAAAAATGGAAAAGAAAGATATTGAAGACCTTAACATAACATTTTGGAAAACACTAAAGTAATACAATAATAGTCAAAAATTTTACATAGAGGACTTTAGGTGAGAAATTGCACCAGTAATAATGAAAACCCAGTGTCCTACTACGGGGATGTGTTTTAAAATTTGTCAGCCGTCTTGCGGTCCATATCCGTACTCTTGAGGAACAGAGCAGCTCTTCCCTTCAGGAAATATCATTAAAATATCAACTTGGGTTTTACTGAATTTGAATCTGTTTCCCAAAGAATTGCCTTTAGAAAATCTTTCAGTTACTTTCTCCTGCTCATTGAAAGAGCTCCTGTAGAATATATTACTCTTACATTTGCTCTTTGCTCCACTAGATGGCAACATAGTACAGAGTTATTCACCACAAAACCCTCTGCAGTTTAGCTGGTTTTAGCAAGCACCAGTCCTGGGATTGTGGATCAAATAATCCAATCTCATTGATTTTTAGATGTGAAGACTCTCAACTGCTGCCACCATTCCCCACTCCCTATTACTAAGTCAGCAGTTTGTGCTCTAGTCGAGGTCCCGTTCTGTCAAGTCTATGACATTTCACCACACAGTGCTCCACAGCCCAGGCCTGGCTGCTGCTGAGAAATCAAGAGGACTGCTGCCAGGAGAAAGCACCATGCTCATGGCTGACCCAGGACCTAGAAAGGAGCACACACCTCTGCTGTTTACCAACCATCAATACCCAGAAGCACAGCCCGGGGGACCCTCAACATGTACTTTCTTGAAAGCTCTTAAATCACTGCACCCAAGAGATGTGTGCAAAACACACAGCAGCTCAGCAGTAAAGACCATAGCAATGAGAACACCTGGGTGAAATGAGCACAATAGGGCTCTACAAACTCCATTCCTGTAACTACAGATCATCAAGAGCACTATCTTTATTGAATCAATCTCTCTCTCTCTCTCTCTCTCTCTCTCTCTCTCTCTCTCTC
>NDGN011476955.1:0-12945 GCA_002564285.1 Tympanoctomys barrerae
CTCCTTCCCAAGATCACACTGGCGTTGGAGAGGCAAGGGACAAAACCTTCCAGTAACAGCTGCGTCTGTGACTCCATCTAGAGCTCACGGGGGAAGAGGTATACCCACTGGCCCAGGGGCAGTGAGAGCCACTGTCCTTAGAAAGGACAACTTGTGGCTTCTGAACAGAAGAATTATGGTGGGGTGGAGTGGACCCAGAGAGATGTCTACAGGCACTCGTGCGGGCCTGACTGCACCTGCGTGGGCAGGGATGATCAATCTGACATTCGGTGGCTTCTTTCCTGTTGTCAGAGTTTACCAGGGAGGGAAGTGGCTGTGCTATAAAAATTCCACGTAATTGTTTTCCCTACCACAACAACGGCTCCTTCGCTAGCTTTTCTGTATCACTCATGAATATTTATGTCTTAGCTACTTAAAATGCCTGTAGGAGGAAAAAAAAAACAAATAAAGTTTGTTTTGAGGCTTGAGGTTTTCTGATGGACAGAAAAACATCACTCTGAGAAACCAGAAGGCCCTGCTCTGGCGGAGGTGGAGACCCATGTTCCGGGTGTGGTGATCTTCTGTACATGAGAAGGTGCCCAAGGGGTGAGGGGTGAGCTGCTGTCAGGACGAGTCTGTCACTGGCTCTCTGCCTTATCATTGTTTCCGTTTCCATAACTGAGCTTAAACTCACTCCCAGCTGGAAGGCAGGCGCCTCTGAGCTTTGACGTTGTTTGCATTCAGTGTAATGGTGTCCTCCTTGTTCTTGACCCTGGAATCACCCTTCTCACACCTCAATGCCCTTTTCTTTGCCTCTACTATTCTCTCCTACTCCCTTCCTGAGCTTGGCTCCTGCAACACACACACACACACACACACACACACACACACTCCACGGCATCCATCACCCTGCTACTTCCTCGGAGAGTCCCACAAAGTGATTCCCGCCAAATTTGTTATCTTCAGTTTTGTCTCCGAGAGCGTCTAGAAAGCAGTGACTGTCACACGCGCGCTCATGCAGGGCAGCAGAGGGGCTCCCCGAGCCGGTGCAGACTCCTTCCCAGGCAGATTTCCTGAAGTGAGGGAAGCTGATTATGCAGACCACTCCAAATTCAATCTCCTGGCTTATGCTATCGCTAGAGCCCGGGATGGAGGCCCCGCCCGATCATTCAGCCTTGCCTATTACTTATTCTTTATCTAGAGGAAATAAAGAGAAACAATTACCTTGGTGTGACATTCTGCCATCTCTACAAAGCCACCTGCACCTGGGACTTCGCCAGCAGCAGAAATAACGAGTTAAATGCTAAATATTTCATAGAGGAGAGAGTAGCAGGGCTATTGAAAATAAATTTAAAAGACCTTCATGTATTCTGGTCATATATACCTGGCATAAAACTTCTCCAGAGATAAAATAGCTTCCTGGCGGGAGTGGTGGCTGCAGGGGTGGGACGGAGGAGGCAGGGAAGGAGCCCCAAAGGGCTCTTGAGTCTCTGGTTACGTGGACGGCGGCACCTCCCCCACAAGCGCGTCTTCGAGATGATTGAGGTTGGGCTGTTACCGTGGAACCCTTTCCAGTAATGAATTTCGAATTATAAATGGCAGCTTGTGCCGTGCTCTACTCCCCCACCTGTTGGTGGAGAACAGGAGGAATCTATGCAGGTGCTGTCCTAGGGGGAAAGCTGCCCAGGACAAGAGCCCGGAGCCATGGGAACCCCCACGGGAAACACGATGTCCAGCTCCCGTTCTGCAGACTGAGCTGCCCAATCTGCACGCCCTGGGGCCAGCCTGGGCTGGACAGGAGCCCCAGGCGCCCCTGAAGCACAGAGAGCACTCCTCTGACCCTCTTCCTATTGGGGACAGGCTGGAGAGGGGCCAGGGGAGTGAGGGGTGCCACCAGTTCCAAGTACAGGACTGGTTTAACGAGATAATCAATCTTCAGAGGTACAAAGGAACTTCGGTTTGTTGACTGCCTTTGAGGGAAGCAGCTAAGAAAGAAGAAATAATTTAAGCTTAATCTCTGGTACGCCAGGCCCATCCACTGACCCTGGTGCTCGGAGTTTCCTCTCTGTGCACGGAGTGTTCTTGGCAATTAGATGTGCTTTCCTTATTAATGCAGGGTAGGGAAGCAGAAAATGAAGGCCCTTCATCGCAAATAGCTGCTTCATGTTGCAGTGCCTCCCTCTAAGTCGGGGAAGCCGTGGAGATTTGCCCGCCCTGACGCACAGAATGCCTTTGATGACAGCAGCAGAATAGAATTATTAACACAGCTGAGTGAAGCCTGGCATTTAACACTGGCCTGTGCCCTTCTCAGTGCCAGGGGGCGGGGTGCTGGGGACCCTCCTTCATGGGGGCTAGCAAGGCAGCCACCCTTCTCATCCCAGGACAGCCCGAACCTCTGCCATGAAGGGTGCTGTGGGCTCTCACTGGGCGCCGAGCGGGGGCTGCTCCCCAGCAAGGGCAAGCCTCTGCCTGCCTCGCCTCTCTCCGCACCCCTTGAGCGCTGTGGTTGCAGCTGCTAGGCATGGGTGGGAGGATGGTTCAAGGGCCAAAAGCTAGGGCATGGGGGGTGTCTTGCTGTTCTCTCCTTGCTGGGACAAATACCCGACACTCAAAATGAGGGAAGGAAAGGTTTATTTAGCTCACAGTTACTGGAGGTTTCATAGTCTAAAATAGCCTGAATTATGTAGCAAGACCTCAGAGCCTTATTTGCTCAGGAGAGCGGGTCATTGCTTCTGTCTTCTCCAAACATCTCTCGGCCCCAGGCAGTCTCACTTGCAAACTCTGCCCCTATTTTCCAGGGTCCGGAGGACAGGCTGGGCGCTGTGGTGTCCAACATGACCCTCTCCACACCTCCGAGGGAGGCCACTGGCCTGAGGGCAGTACTGTGCTGTCAGTTTAACAGTTCTGCCTCTCTGGCCCTGCCCCTCAGGCGCTTCCCGTGTCCTCTGGCCCCGCCCCTCAAGCCCCTCACTGCTCCTCCAGCCACTTCTGCCCCAAGCATGACCTACATGAGGCTTTGGGGGGACAACTAGACACAAATCATAACAGAGGGCTTTGCTTGTCCTATTCCCTCATTATTAGGAGATGCCCGTCTATGAGTCCCGTGCTCCACACCCCATTTCTCAGTTTCCTCTCCAGATGGGGAGCAGCTCCCTTTCCCCCTCACTGAGCGTAGCATGGACCAAAAGCACAGCTGGAGGGGTGAGCTATGACTTCCCTGTGGGGCAGAGCGGGCTACACCTGCAAGAAGGTTGCTCCAGAGCTGCTCTCTCTGAAGTCCCTCCTTTATTCAAGATCCTAGAAGACTGACCTCACTAACTTCCTGACCCCAGGACAACTTGGACAGTGGCACTAAGGCTGCCAGGGTGTCCTGTGACTGTCCAAGATGTCCTTGCTCCAAGCACGATTGATCTGAAATGCCCAGAACTTTCTATCACTGTGGCAAAAATATCTGAGCAAGACACCATCAAGGGGGAAGATTTGCTGCTGTTTGTGGTTTAAGACATTTCAGTCCATGGTAAGCCTGCTTCCTGGCATTTAGGATCATGGCTAGGCAGAACATTGTGGCAGAAGGACGTGATGGTGGTGGGGAGCTGCTCCCCTCAGGAAGACAGGAAGCATAGAGTACATTAGAGACCCAGAGAGAAAAAGGCCACCAAAAGGCTCAGTCTCCCCCCACCTTCATGACTGTCACACTGTCCCTCCAACCTCCACTGGGCCCCTCTCCTGTTGGTGCATTAAGCAATCAGCCAGTCATTTGGTGAGGTCAGTGCCCTTGACTGACTTTCTCGTTGCTGAGACGAAATCCCCAACACCCAGAGTTAAAGGGAGAGCGTGTTTTTAGCTCACAATGTGTAGAGGTTTCTTCCTGTAATTGGCTGGCTTCAGGGCAGGGTGGCCTCGCAGAGAAGTAGCTCATAGCAGGCAGCCCATCAGTGAGAACTACAGGAACTTGTGTTGGGGGTTCTACCACATGGGGCCTGCCTGTGTCGGTCCGCCCTCTTCATCCTGTCCAGGCTGCTCGGGGCATGGCCCACTCACATCCCTAATGCTAATGCCCCTGAGCCCAGCGTTGCACCCGGAATCAGTTGCAGCATTGCACACCCTGGATCTGGTGACCTCTGAGAAAGGCCCTCCTATGACTGCTTGGGGCCTTGGGGGATGTCTAAACACAGCCATGATAGCGCTTCTGACCCAACCACCTTTCTAGCCCCCATTTCTCAGTATTGCTGCCTTGGTGACTAAGGCCCAGCACAAGAGTTTGGGGCTTATGTCCATTTCAGAGACCACGAGAAGGACACCCTGTTGCAGAGAGGATCCACTTTGTCCGGCCTTGGCCAAAGCATTGGGCTCTGTTGCTGACTTCAGACTGGGTGTTTGGGACGCCTGGCCTGGCAGACTTCCAAGTGCTTGACATGCTTTGACTTGTCACCTCTTCCAAGCACACCACTGATTTTTCTTTTCAAATCAGAGTCTCTCCAGTAGTATCTGAAAACTGTAGGAACACAACACTAGTTTACAATGTGTTGGACAGGCAAGGTTATCTTCTCTAGAGAAGAAGTCAACAGCTATTCCTACTGGGAGGAAATGTCCAAAGGAACAGGAATGGCCAGAGGCTTGTTGGAATGAGGACTGGGTGACACGCCCTGCCGAAGTCCCACAGCCCTCGCTGAGGAAGCCAGGTCGTGGCCAGGTACCGCCCTCGCCATAGCTGGTTAGCGGGAGTCCTGGCAATGTGAACACACGGAAGCAGAGCGCCACGGGGTGCGAGTTCGAGGCCAAAGCCACCTTCAAGTCTCTGCAGCTCACCTAGGGGCCTGGGGGACATCACATGCCTGTCCCAGCCCTAATTCGTTCCTCTGTAAATGCTGGGGTTGGACTTAGTGGTCAAGATCCATCCCTGGCAGACCAGTGTGTGGATGGTCTCCCATCCCTGGTCTATGGGAGGATCACAGAAGCCACATTTACATCTTAGGACTATGAGCCGCTCTCCGGCTCTTCCCGCTCCGGGATCCCGAGCGCTGGCTCCCTGTGCCACGCCGCCCACGCATTCACGCGCGCTGTCTCTGTCTGCCACCAGTTCACTTTTGTTCCCCTAGAATTTTTTCTTCTGGAGTCTTATTTTTCTTGTTCTAGTCAAGAATGTCCTTTGGGGTTGAACTGTATCTCCCAGGATGTCCTGGATGTCGTTTCTGGGCTTGGACTTTCCTTTTCCTGGAGTACACTGCCATGTTATTTCCTAGGAAAGCATGCACGGGATTCAACTTCCCATCCTCGAGTTTCTGAAAATGCTCCTTCTGCCTTTGTATTCTTAATTCATGGGTTGGGTAGATGTCACATTCTACTGAAAATGTCCCTCCCAGGAGTCAAGATTGTGTAACTGCTCTCATATACAAACTGGTTGGGATGAAACAGTGCTATGCCAACTCACACCTTAGCCTGCTCCCTCCCTGCTGGCTTCTTTGCTCCCCGTAGTAATTCTGGGCTCAGACTCCTTCATTGTGTGGCCTCCAAGGTCACTGTGGACAAGAGTGAAAGAGAGAGAGACAGAGAGTAAGCAAAGCAAAAGCCCACCAGCTCTGAATGGACCCGCCGAGAAGCGGCTCATTCTCCTCAGATGCTTAGGATGAGAGCAAGTTCCCCCTTTCACTCTACATGCAAAGAGGGAGGACAGTAGCTTGGCTGTGTGTCTAGGGAGAGAAAATAGCACAGTCAGACCCTTACAGGTGTCACTGTTACACACGCAGCGCGCTGACCCGATGTCCAGAGCTAGGCTGACTCTTGCTTTTCATTCTCAAGCGCTGTCAACTTCTAGAAATGTACATTTCTTGAAAGTAGTTATGAATAGGAACATTTTGGTTTTCTGTTTGAATTCTGCTTTTACTTCTCATCTTCTTTTTTCTCACACATTGCCTCCATGGTTTTGGTTTTGGGGTTTTTAGTGGTGGTTTTGCCTACACGTTCCTTCCGTTTGCTGTGCTGCTGTGTGTGCGCTCGCTGCGGGCCTGGCGGGTCCTGCTTGCGCAGCGCCGCCTCGCGGAGAGTGCAGGACTGGACGTGGAGCCTGCGATGCGGCTTGCTGAGTGGCTCGCTGGGCTGAGTGGTGGCTGCTGCTTTGATGATAGTGTGACAAGAGGTGGAGAAGGCAGCCGGCCTCCTCTACCGCAGAAGGCAACTAGTCATGTCCCTGAGTAGCTTCAGGTGGGTTTTTATAGGCAGTGAAGGCGGCAGGTCTTGACCATGGCAGCATCCCGGCTCTGCTGAGGAACAGCCCGTGGCTGAATTCACCAACGCACCTGCGGCTGTGGCCCAAATGTGGGTCCCCATTCCACCCACCCAGGGCTGGTGGGCCTCGGGCATGTGCGTCGGATGGAGTTGCGTGCAAGCCAAGAGAGGGCACCTGAGGCAGTGACGCCACAGGGCACTAAGCCAAGGCCACTGGGTCTCTGTTGGTGCCCGGAAGTGCCGTGCTTCACAAAGAGAGCCGTGCCCTGGCCCCCAGGCAGGAGGGGCCCATATTTCTATCCTCCCAACAAGAGGAGTAGATAAGAGGTTCTGAAGGGAGGTCCTGGCCCCGGGCGTGCCTCTCTCTTGCTGACAAGCTCTTGCTCATGGCAAGACAGACAAATTGCTCCCTAAATTATGATCATGGAAAGAATCTGCCCATTGCCTCCTGTGCGGTGTTGGGGTTGTTCCCTATGGGTGCCCCATTCTAAAGGCAATTAGTCTAATTGCTTTTGTTATTTCAGAAAACAAACCTAAGTGTTTCAAGGTAGAAAAAAAGTTTGAAATGTGTAAGAAACATGCTAGGAGCACTCGATTCACAGCCAGCAGCAGTGTCTGACGAGGGACAAGCCGGTGCTGCCACAGAGCGCAGGACCAGCACGTGGGCCTGGAAAGTCAGGCTGTGTCCGAGTGTGCCAGGGCTCCCTAGGCTCCTGCCCCTGGGCCCCTCACCTGCAAGGCCTGCATTTCTATCCCTGGCCATGCACCTCTGTCACCACCGTGGCTCAGGACCCCTCTGCAGTCTGGATGAGGGCAGCTGCCCCAAACAGAACTCTAGGCTTCCTCCCAGCAGCCTCCTCTTGGCCACCATAGGGGGCCGCCACAGATATGATGCCTACCAATCGGGCTAGTGTGTCAGATAACCCTCACAGCAGGGAGTGGGAGGGTGAGCCTCCCGCTGCAGTGCGGCCTGCCCACTGGCCTTCTGTGTGTCTTTCCTTTCTCCTGTGCTGAGGATTGAACTCAGGACCCGATACGCAGTAGACAAGCTCCTAGTGCGGCACTGCCTGTCCTTTTATTCTGCGCTCTACACCACTGTGCATGTGTCCTCATGTGAGAACGGCATGAGGCGTACGCATGTGCTCACACTGCTCCAGGCTGCTGCTCGCCTGCACGTTGAGCACCTTGCCGGTGCCGTCCCTGACCAGGGCAGATGGGCCTGGTACTTTTGCCTTGCTGCCTACAGAAGTGGAAAGTAGCTGTGACCCTGTGCTGCGTGCTTTTGTCTCTGTTGCCCTCCCCTGACTGCAGCCATCCTTGGAGGGGTGGGGCTTCACCTTGTGCACATTTCACACCAGTCCTGTGGCAAACCAGGGAGCTCAACAGAGGTTGAGTGGTAAATAAATAGGTGTGCGGGGGGACAGGAGGACAGTGAATGAACACATAGCCATGAGGAAATGCTGTTGCCCGCAAGAATTCTTGCATCTCAAGTCTGCTCGAGAGCCACAGAGGTAGCTCAGCAGTGAAAGCACCTGCCTGGGCAAGTGCAAGGACCTGGGTTCGATCCCTGGTACTGCATGCCATGTCAGCCCTGCCTGGGCGTACCAAGCCAGCCACCAAGACCGGATGTGGTGGTGCATGCCTGTAATCCCAGCACTGAGGAGGCTGAAACAGGAGGATCACTACTAGTCCAAACTGTGTGGTGAGATACTGTACCAAATACATTAAAAAAAATTAAAATCTACTCAAGGAGTAGATTTGCCAAGAGGGACAGAAAAAGTGTTACTCAGAGCCCTGCTGTTCCCTTGTTGAGAATGAGAACAGGCAGAAGGTCTATTCTATTCTGTTCTGTTCTTAGGCTGAGCGCATTGCTTCTCAACACAGGACCAACCATCCACATCTGAACAGGGGTTGTTCCTTGTCTCTGGCCTGCTGACCACAGCTTTGGGGTGGGGGCTGGGAGCCAGTAACTCAAACCCTCTCCCTGGTGAGTCTTACATCCCTTCACTTACTGCCTGGACAATTCCAGTGGTGGTTGAAGAGGAGTTTAAGTGATAAAAACTGGAACTGTCTTCCGTCTTTCCTCTCTCAGGCCAAGACCTGGCCTCTTAGAAACCTCTGACACCGCCTGCTCGCTGGGCTGCCCTTCCTTGGCTCCTTCTCTTTGATCTGCTTTTCCTGCCTCTGAAGAAACAGATCCTGCTCCCAGCACTGCTGAAACTACCTTGCGTCTGCAGCCATCCACATAATTACTCAGAAATACTGTGTTCCCTGCTAGAATTTATTTTCCTCACCCGTGTCTGTGGATCTCTTTGTCAGACTCTGAGTGAAG
This sequence comes from Tympanoctomys barrerae, assembly GCA_002564285.1. Lineage (NCBI taxonomy): Eukaryota > Metazoa > Chordata > Mammalia > Rodentia > Octodontidae > Tympanoctomys > Tympanoctomys barrerae. The sequence continues at coordinate 8,537 of NDGN011476955.1, forward strand.
GCTTTCCCCCACCTCAGACTGCTCACAGTCGCTGCCCCTAGACCACGAGTTCCCATTGGTGCTGCTGCCATTGGGCCTGGAAAGGTCTGCTACCTTGCCTGGCTGACCCCCAGGGGTCCTCTGTGTAAGGTGGACAGGGTAAGATGACCTCCCCACCCTGCCCACGTGAGACACTGGCTTATGGTCACCGTGCCTGGCACCAGAACTCAAGTGCCCTGCCTTACCCCACTTGCCTTCCCCAAGCTTTCTGCTGTCTCCACTGTGGGCTCAGCATCCTGCAGGGGCACAACATGGACCTGGCCTCTACTTAAGAAGAAAGACAGTGTATAGGAAGTGGGCGACAAAAGAAGGCAGAGTCCCCACTGTGTCACGTGGCACAGTTTTCTGGGCACAAAGTGCTCAAAGAAGGTGCATGTGTCCTAGGACAGTGGGAGGGGCTCTGGGAGATCATCGGAAGGGAGCCAGGCATGACGGGGTAGTGGCCGTGGATGGGTGCTCCCACCGCAGGTGGCATGTGACCAGAGAGCAGTGTCTTTCAGGGGCTGGCAGTGACCAGCTAGGCTACCCCATTTGTGTGCAGAGTTCATATACAGTGGCTATCTGGATTCAGGTGGGCTGTGGAGGGGTTACTAGTTCAAAGCTGGGCCCGTCAGCATACTCCTATAATCCCAACCACTCAAGAGGCAGAGTAGGGAGGCTCACAAATTCAAGGCCAGTCCAAGCAAAGTAGCAAGAGCCCACCCCAGGATAAAAGAGTATTGAGATGTAGCTCAATGTTCAGCCGCCACTGAGTCTGATCCCCAACTAGTCCAGTCAGCTAAAAAGTATGGAAACAGTCACTTCTTTTACAAGAACGTGAAGAATTTCTGCCACGAAACTCTGCGGTGGATGAAGGGCTTCCGTCTTCACCCTGTGTGGCGGCCTGGCCTGGAACATTCTTTCTCCCTCAGCGCCCCAGCAGCTTCTCCCTGTCCTGCCTGCACACTGCACCCGCTCCTGGGCTACAGGAGTCTGGGCCCAGACTCGGAGCTGCTTGCCCAGAAGGGACAGGGAGGGTTTCTGGGGCTTCAGCCGCAAGAATCACGTGCAGTTTCCTCACGGGGCTGCCCACTGGTGGTGCTGTGTGTCACACTAGGAAAGGGGCTGGTTCTGTGAATGAGAAACAGCGATCTCCTTTGAGCGATCCGAATGTTAGGCCTGGGCTCTCATTTAGTTAGAATATTTGGTAGGGGATGGAGGTGAGACTACCCTTCTCTTTATTTAACCTGACGAATCTGCATCTGGGCCCAACAACAGAGAATGGTTTTGTCATTGGGAAAAACATAGCGGGCTTTAGGTCACTAACTCAGCGCCTCAGCTATCACATGAGGTCTGGTGGATTTGAGCTTAGGCAAGGTGGGTTCTGCGCTGCTGATGTCTGTGTGGGTGCAGAGGAGGTGTCCGACACGCTCTGTGCAAGGGTGCCTCGGTGTCAGGAGCCAGCTCCCAAGGGGCCTTGCGGAACAGCCCAGGAGGCACGGGCCTGTGGAGCTGCCTGTGCCATGTTAGTGAGCTCCACGCTGGGTCCGCGGGCGTGCTAGGCTGGATTCGGCGCAGACACAGCAGGACGGTGTGGAAGCCACACTGATGATGCAGGTCAGGAAGTCCTCCCAGGCCCTGCCGGCCTCCTGCTTTCCTGCTCCTTGCTGTGCCGTGCCCTACCTGCTGGCGTGCCGCACAGCCTGCGCTAACGCGTGCATCCACTTAGGCAGGCTCGCTCCTCTCTCCTCATTAGCACCCAGAAAAGGGCAGCAGTCATTCACTCACGTGCCAGGTTGTGCTAGAGCCAAGCTCAGGGACACGGGGCACCTGTGCTCGAACATCGATCTCGTGGTGGTGTGGAGAACTCCATCCCGACTCCGTAGATGTTTTGTGTAGGAAGTTGAAGAGCCAGAATGAGGAGCAGCGAGGGGTGCTCTGGGTAACAGGCCTGTCCTGTGCAGGACAGGAGAGAAGGGTGGATCCCGGGTGCTGAGGGGGATGGGGGCCTTGGGAAAAGACACAGTGCTGATCCAGTGAGAGAGAGAGAGGCATTCACCACCATGGCGGCAGGGGTCAAGGCTATCCCAACTCAGCTTCAACTCCAGCAGGCCCAAGTGAGAATTATAACCTCTGACCAGGAGAAGAGGACGGGAAGTCACTAAAAGGAGCTGAGCTAGGTGTAGGATGGGGCAGGGTGGTGAGGTGACTGGGTTGCTGTCAAAGGAAGAGCAGCCTGATTGGCTGTCAAGCCTGCGGGGTGCAGATACACTGGCTTGGCAGGACCCTCACTAACCCCTGAGCTGCTCGACCAAGGGCAAGGCTCAAAGGAAGGATCCTGGGCAAAGCCTGCCCAATCTCTGTCAGCAGGTGTGCACAGGGTGGGAAGTGACCCATGCAGCCTCTGGCTGGCCTTGGGATTCTTCCTAGAGCCCCAGGTATAGTAAGGATGGATTAACCCCCAATCCCTCAGGGAGGCCTTCTGGTGCCAACTTGGGATACATTCCTGCCTCAGCCAGGCTTTGGAAAGCAGTGGAGGCCACAGTGGTGGCTTGTGGGCTCCCAAGGCACAAAGGGTCTCAAGGTGGGTTTCCCATCTCTGGTCCAGGGCTTAGCCCAGGGGCAGCTCAAGGCCTGGGTTCCCTGTTAGTCCAGCTGTTCCCTTAGGTTCCAGAGTTGCACACAAAGGGGCCCGACTAGTAGGAAAAGTTATTTCCACATATTTCTATGTCCTTGAGTAGTGCAGACCTGAGCCTGGAACTGGCAGGGGTGTGGGCCTGCATTCTTTTTTCTCCATTTCTCTACCATCCTCCACAGGACAGTGGAGCCTTCCTGTACAGGCACGCATGCGCACGCCCCCCACACACACACACACAGCAACCTCAGGAAGGAGGGACTGTTCTTCCTTGTCCTCTTCTAGTGCCTTCACATTTCGTTGGTCAGGATAGGTCACGTGTCCCTTCTTAAACCCGTTTTTTGGCGGGAAAATGGGAGAGTGTGTCTTTGACTCATGATTTAGAGCAAAATGGAGACTAGAGTCAGCCACCACACCCTCAACACGCCACCTCAAGCCCACTTGAGCTGAACGATTGATAAAATGATAAGGAAGGCATTGTCAGCCTCTTGAGGGGAGAGAAGGAGAGCTTACATGGCACCAAAAAGGGTACAGGGTGCTTCCCAGGAACCCTCCGGGGCTTTGAGGAAGACACACCTAGCTACGAGGCCGTGTCCTCAAGGGTCAAACATACAGCGCCTGCTCAGAAGCACTTGCTTGGTCCCTCACCTGGCCAGCTTCCCTCCTCTGTCATCAGAGCCCCGGCACAGGACAGAATGTGGTAGGAGGAGATGCCCCTGGCTTGCTTCCCAGCTGTAAAGGTCTGGGTCAGCCTTTTTCTACCCCACAGCCCCCTCTCAGGCCAAAGCCTGTGGCCGACTCTGTACAAGGCCAGATGTGTTTAGAAAGTGGTTTGTTCCCCTTGTCCACCGTGGTTATTTGGCATGGCTCTTCCTCCGAACCTGCCTTGACCTATTGAGAGAGGTTCTGAGATATGGCTATGAGAACAAGGAATCATGTCTATCTGTCAGTCTGTCTGTCTGTCTGTCTGTCTTTCTTTCTCTTTTTTCTTGTGGCCAATTCAGCCTGCCATGGGGCATGTGATGCCAGGGATCAAACCACGGTCTTAAGCTTGCCTAAGCAGGTGCTTTAGATCTCTGAGTTATCTCACCGGCACCCATGTTGTCTTTAAACATCCGAGGTCATTTGGTCTTTCATTTCTAAATGTGTTAGGAGGAGGGTGGAGTCCTCAAATGAAGAAAATTTCTAAGATATGTTACTCAGGCTGGTCAAATAGGGTAATAAATCATACGAATGGTCTAAAATACACAGGCATAAAGAACGTAAGAGGGACTAAGTATGGCTTCTGACCCTGCCCAAGGGCACTAAAATATTTCACTGGGAACCTAGCTCTGTGCGGGCCAACAGCAGTAATGAGGGCCTGTAACCTTAGGATTTCTTCAGTCATTTAGAGCATATTTGCTTGTTCATTGCAGGGACAATAAAGCTATATTCACCCCCAGATGTTTCTAGGACAGACAGCGGCAAAGACTGAGGAGCTAAAACTGGGCAACGACACCGTGGAGACTGATGCGGAACAGGAAATGTTTTAAAGCCCCATAAACTTCTTAGGAACAGAATTAAGTCCCTCAAAAGAGATAAAATGCCGAGAGCGTGAGGATCGCCCCCATTTTCTGGACAAGCCCCATCAGAAGGCAATCAGTGTGTTGTGACAGGGAGGATGGATGGCGGGTCCCAATGTTGAGACACGGGATTGAAACTCACACGAGTTGTGGCATTCTCCCTGTAGATTGGAAATTTTAATAGCAGAGCAATG
>NDGN011476958.1:0-12975 GCA_002564285.1 Tympanoctomys barrerae
AGGGTCTGCAAGGTGTTCAGGATTTCACTACTAGTGCTCCTCCTGTTTACAGCCTCCCAAGAGCTGGGATTACAGGTACGTGCCACAATGCCCAGTCTCAATTGCTGTCTCACTGAGGCACGGGGGTGGAGCTGGTATGGCAGGCTTGGGAATTGAACCCCTGGTCCCTGAGCCTGCTTGCTGAGCCAAATTCATATTTGTTGATTTGGCCAGTCCTTACTCTCTCTAGTTTGAGGGAAGGAGATTAACAATCTTAATCCCACTTGTGACATTAATTCCCCTTTAGCATGCAACCTGACATATTCACAGGATCTGGGACAAGGGTTGGACCTGCTGGGGGAGGCATTATTCTGCTCACCACAATCCATTTTTGATTTTTTTTTTGTCAATTTGCCCAAAACTTAGTAAACATGCAGCAAGAAACATCATTTATGGCCTTATAAATGCAGATAACCTTTTGGATGGAAAACAAAGTGCCAGAGATCTTACAGAAAGCGCTGTAAGGGCAAAGCACCTATTACACATGGAACTGTCCAGGAGACAGTCTGCATTATCAACCTTGCGGACACCTTGATTGTGGATTTTTGGACTCCAGATCAGTGAGAAAATAAATTTTTGTTTAAGTCACCTACACTAATAGAGTAACCAAAGTTGGAGGGGAAGATGTTAAAAGAAATTAATATTTGTTGATAAACCTAAGTTAAGGGTCCTGGAGTCAGACAGAATACTCTATGTGGGTACAGGAAGTCTAACCTCTGAGAGGTGGCAAGTTTCTAAAGCACTTTACGCCGTCTCGGAGGATTTATTCATAATATCCTGATGAAATACTGGAGAACGTGCTTCATATTGAAGTTATACCTGTCAACGCATAACGTAGCGGAAAAGAGCTTGATGCTGGTGTCTAGATCTGGATGTTTTATTCATTTCAGTGGCTTTGCCACTCTGAATAAACGGACCCAGCTGGCTGGCCTTTCACTTAAATGACAATGTCTCCTTCAGTGCTTCATATTCCTACACCTCTCTGTAGGGTATTTATAGAGAATCCTGGGCGAGCTGTCTCAGGCTCATGATCAATGCAACCTTTCTGCTCCTATCATAGGGCTTTTGACTGGCCAGAGTGTGGCAGAAGTGTAGGTTTTAGCTACTGGTTTCTCTCTGCAGCTGCACACATGTTATCATTTAAAATTCCTTCACTGAAAATAGCAATAAAGTCAGGGAAGGAAGAAGGAATTAACATCTGTTAGGCACTCACTATGCACCAGGTATACTGCCAGGAGCTTTAGGCCCCATTTCATTCGATATGCACAGTAATTAGGGGAGATAGAAATTATTATTCAAGATTTGAAATAACTCACCAGTACCAAGGGCATACTCAAAAGTAATGGCATGAACATTAGAACCAGAGCTAGTAGATACGAACGCACTTCTCCTATCCCATCAACTGCTTCCCCAAACTGCCAACAGTATTTGTTCACTAGATAAATATTCAGTCCCCACACATACAGTGCCCTGGGCTCAACAACGGATACTCTAAACCAGGTATCACATGGATAGCTAGCGATTGCTCTGAAATCAAACTAGACATTTTAGTATCTAGTAACTTACTTGTAGATAGGCCATGTTTGGGGAGGCAAAATATTAAAAAGGTTCATAGTTGCCTCCTCAAAGTCTTTTATTGGTGATTCAACAATCTCACTAAGCATGACATGCAGGGACTAGGGGTGAAGCTCCATCGGAGAGCACCTCCGAGCACCGCAGGAAGCCTGGTTTCGATCTCCAGCACTGAAAAAGAAAGCCCCCTTTTCATGGATTCTCATACACGCAGAATCAGTGAGACACCTCCACGCATCCTCTTTACCTAGCATGAAGTCAGCTGCATAGCAACTGTCCTGACAGCTCAACAAGTGAGCTTTCGACCTTCCTCATCTGCATTCGTATCTACTAGATCTAGTAGATAGACACATTTTGACTCCCTGGAGACGAACCGAAGCAGCCAGGTCCATGAGATCCTCTGGGGAGCACGCTCCTAATGACATCCACTAAATAAATAATCTACCAAGGACTTGGGAAAAGATAAAAGTAGTATTTTATTTCCAGTCCCTCCCTCTCCACCTTTCCTTCTCTATGTTCCCTAATTTCTAATGACATTACAATGAACTAAGATAGGATTTATGTATTTGAAGGACTAAAAAACTTCTAAACTCAAATTTGCTTGTTTTCTATTTTTGTAAATGATACACCACCAAGGAACTGAAGCTTGTGCTTAATGCAACAGACTGACAAAAATGAATTTTAGCCACAGATGGGGCATCCTCCACATTTTCCCCTACGTGGGAACAACCTAGCAGGCCGTCCTACTCCTAAGTCCACACAAGCACCCATGACCATTAATGAATTCTGACTAGAAAGAAACAGAAAGGATTTCCACTGAAAATTAATTTTGCTTTGCAGCTATTAAAGCACATCTTGCAAATAGTGAACATCTTACAGGAAACTGTGGAGGGCAGTGGTTGTCACTGTTTATTATGCCAGTCTAATAGCTGCATCACTATTGTTCATCCTAGTGCTTCTTTGTTAGCAATATTCTCAGAAAGGCCAAGATGGCAAAGACAGGCATACGTCCTGCACGCTGCTGTTCTCCCTGACTCGGAGAAGACGTCTGTAACTGACAAAGCCTATGTTCAGGAAGTTGAATTCAGCCTCACAATTCTTCTTAGATAGCCTTGAGATGGCTGTTATTAATCAAGAGAGTTGGTGGAGGTGATGTCTATTTGCCTTCCCTGCTCTAGACAAAGTCTTCATTTTATTAAAAAAAAAATCACACACTTTGAAGGACCTACTGATATGCATGTGTAATGTTTCCTACTTCCCAGTGGAGGATGGAATTAACAACATGATGAACAATATATCAGATTTGAGATTCTGATGTAACAGCATACAATCCAAATGAATGCATGGAGAATTATAAATCAAGCATAAATAACTTTTTAAGACAAAAGATTGCACTTACTTGAAATATTACTAACATTATAACTGAATATTGTGAGCAAGTGTGAAATTGGGAACTTCTGGAGTCTGTATGTATCTTATAGATGTCCTGAAATTGTATTTTAATATGCACTGCACTGTGATATAACATTTTGGTAGGCATCCTCTGAGGTGGGTCCCAGCGGTCCCCACCTCCCAGAATCCACACTCTGTGGTCTTCTCTCATCCTGTACTAGCTGCTCTACATGACCAACAGCAAGCTTACAGTGGAAGTAACGGTAGGTAACTGGGACTGGTGGCAAAAGACTACAGCTTTTGTCTATGTGTCTCTCTTCTCTTGCTTTGGGAAAAGCCAGCCGCTGCATTATGAGCAGCCCTATGGCCCGGTGCGGCTGTGGAACGGTGTGCGACTCAGGCCTCTGCCTACAGCCTCCCAGTGAGCTTGGAGCAAGTCTCCTGCCAGCTCACTCACCCCTCTTTGGGTCTCAGCCTTGGTGAACAAATAGCTTGACAATTGCGAGGTACCCAGGGAGAGAGAGTGTGCACCAGAACTATCCAGAGAAGCTGGCTACTGTTGAGGCTCTGAAACTGCATAAGAAAATGAATGTTGTGTTATTTGAAAAATTTAGAAAGACATTATTATGTGGGGATAGAAAATGCAAGCATGATCACTAATCACAGGGAATATGAATCTTTTAGTAGAAGACATAATGAAAGTAATTAGCAGCTATGTCTAGTTTGCAATAAATAAATTCAGTTTCATTAACAAATAAAAATAACTCATCATGTTACATATGATATATATATATATCTCATGGTATAAATATGATATCATATATGATATCTATGACATCATATATATGTGTGTGTATATATATATATATATATATATATATATATGTTATAAGAACCTTAAAGTGGAATTACACCAAAAGAATATTAAAAATTTACAACAATCTACAACTTCCAGGGAAAGATGTGAAGTTGGATAGAAAAAAGATCATGTTAATCAGATAATTTCATTAAAGCATCCTCAAGATAATAGACAATTGTTAAGAAGTTTAAGAATACTGAAAATTTCTCTCCAAGGAGAAAATAAAAAATTTTCCTTAGAATGAACAATACATTTTATACAAACATATATTTATAGATTTACATATGTATTTCTAGAAGGTTAGTTTGCCTAACCACATCTGTGCATTTCTACACATACAACATGTACAGAAACACATACATTTATTCATTCTTTGAAACTCTGGCTCTAGCAATACCCATACTGTTTAGATTTGTTTACACCAGGTAGAACGCTCTTTGCTGCCACATCAGAACTTAAAGTAGGTGTCAGCGTCTTAATAGAGGTGCAGCAGCTGTAAGGACGGACAGGAATTCTGCCTGAGAACTCTCCTCCATGCACTGGGCCGTTCTCGAGATAGCACTGACAGTCATTCCTCTGCCTGAGGCTTGGCTTCCAACAGAATTTATGATTCAGTCTCCTGGAAGATGTGACAGGTGACAATCTCTGGGAAGGGATCATATGCATACAGACTATCATCTCCTTCGGGGTTCTGAGAGGGTGACCGGCCATTATAAGCCAAGGTCAGAGCGGCAATTTTCTGAATTAATTATCTGTTATTTCTTGCTTCCCAAGTGTCACCCACCTAGAGGTGAAGCACTCCCCTCTCAAGAGTTAACACAGGCTGTTCAGGCTCCAAGTTTTAGGTGGGCTTTGGAAGGATAAAGATGAAAACAAAAGACGTAATGCTTCTAAAAAATACATGAATAGATTTTTGTTTATGCAAACTCTATTTTATTTATGTACCTGTATCACCTCATGAGGCTAAGAATGATCAAGAACGCCCCCTGCCCACATGTGGAGGGGAGGAGGGGCCAGACTGTCTCCTTTGAGCCCAGTGCTGTGAAAAAGTTGTTTCTACAATCAGCTCCTTTGTACTGGCAGCAACTCCATGAAGTCCTAATATACTTCCCATTTCATACATCCGGAAATTAAAGCCTAGAAGAGTCAGAGAAACCATGCCCGAGGCCATTCAGCTATTCTAGGAGACATCAGTCTTTGAATCCAAGTTTCTCCAAAGGCGAAGCCTATGCATGTTCCTTTCATTTCTGCCGCATGGTCTTCCTGGAAGCTAATCCACCTGCACCAAAACTTAGGCATTTGACTCACATAAGAGCCTCTGCAGACCCGGAGTCAGGGTCTGCTTACAAGCAATTCAAATTAGCCTGATCTCTCCCGGGGAAGAGAGTGGTGGCAAGCACTGGTGAACAGTGAGAGAGGAACGCTATGTCTCTGTTCTGGCATCTACAGGGTGGCAGCCTAGGTAGAGCTCCCTGTATTATGTACTATGATAGACGTTCATAATGACTTCTTCGGTGGGCTCTATACAAGGAAGCCAGGAAGTACACAATGCATATTTAGGTAAGACTTTCTGCAAGTACAGTAAAACCAAGGCTTGGTGCTTGACAGGCAGGCACCCGATTCCTCCACAAGATGTGGTGAAGGAGGCACGGGTATACTGTTACATACCTTTATTTTTACTCTTTGACCTTTCTAACCTCCAGAAGATCACTACTTATTCTTAGAATGAAGTTTCCATTCCGCTGTTTTAAAATGGATAAAGTATAGAGCTCTCCCTACATCAAGATCTGTTTAAAATGTCTTTCTTGTCACATGTCAACAGATAACCTTAAAATAAGGAGGGGGAGGTGGTGCAGCTCGAGAATGTGTGTAGGCGCGGTGGCTCTGGAGCTAACAACCTGGGATGTGTGTTCTGGCTCTGTGACTTCACATGTGACCTGGATGAAGTTGGCCTCCTCAACAGCTTCTTCAACTGTAATGGTGGGACAATGCTATTCACCAGGGTGCCTTGGAAAATTTATTTTAGCATCTTTTCTTTCTTTTTCCCTCCCTCCCTTCCCCAAGAGACAAAGAAGAGAACTGGTGGAGTTCCGGAACACACCCTTTGGGTATTCCTGAATGAGAAAGTGGGCTGGGTGAATATATGCTCTACTCTTCTACTCCTTCCACAGGAGCTGGGTTAGACAACCAGGCGGCCTCAGGGTTTGGTGACTCCTCTCATTTTTCTACTCTCCATGGATTCCAGCCCCTCTGTCGTGATGGCAGCTCCACCCTAGACTGCCGTTTGAGGTTGTGTGGGTCAGCTGGGTACCTGGCAGTGAGTCAAACTGACTTCTTATTGTTTTTGAGGCCAACTGTGTCCTTAGGGTCTGTATTACCCAGCATTTTTCTTTGCCGGATACAATACCCAAGACCTGCAACCTAAAGGAAGAAAAGTTGGATTTGGCTTACGACTTAAGGGGACCTAGTGCACAGCTAGCTGGCTTCAAGGCAGAAGCGTCATGGTGGAAGGGTGTGGGAAAGCAAGGTGGCTTAGTTCAAGGTGGCAGGGAAGGACAGCAGGTGAAGAGAACCAGAGTGGGATGAGCCAGGGACCACAGACCCTAAAGCAATGACGTCATGATGCACCCAGACATAACCGGAAGTACGCACCACCAAGCCTTTGGGGCCCAAAGCCAACCAAGTTGGCATCCACCTCAACCACCTTCCTTCTTATGACACTCGTTAGGCTCTGGCATTTAGCTCTGGGTTAGGATGTCTTGCCAGACAGCTAAGCTCAGGAAAATGAGCTCCGTTCAGGATTCGGACCTTTTCGTTGACAACTTTTCAAAGGCCATTCAATGTGGAACCCCAGGTAACAATAATGAATGCTAGACTTCCTTTCTTTGTACTTCTTTGCAGGGCCTTCAAGAAGGCAGGCATGGGCAGCTCACCACCATCATGACACCACCAGTAAGAGCCAACTGACATCTACTTTCCACATTGTAAAGAGGATGAGATGATATAGTTCACTGAAAAATATACCTAGCATATGTCTCACTGTTGAGCATCAGCTAGTACCCAGTACAAATCTTAATGTTGCTTTTCATTTTCCTGCTATCCCTAAGGTAGGGTGATTCAAATCTTCTAGAAACTAAACATAATTGATGCAGCATATGAGAGAGTATGTTTCCTTCCATACGATGGACTGTGGAAGTGAACCGCATGGTGCTAAGTGTAATCTGCACAGGGAATTCCTGGGTCCTCTGTTCTAGAAGTTCCTATTCTTTCTTATAAAATATGGCTTTAATTTATTGATCTCTAGAGACTACAAGAAAAAAATGCATCATGAACATACTGTCATGTGAAACTTAAAAAAAAAAAATTACTTACTTGTTACAGGGTCTCGCTATGCAGCTCAGACTCACAGTGATCTTCCTGTCTCAACCTCCCCAGCAGTGGGATTAAAGGTGTGTAACACCACACTGGATTTGGGGACTGGCACGGCATGCTTAGGGTCCTGGGGCCAGCATGGCATGTGGCACTGGGGATTGAACTTGGTCCTCACACCTGCCAGATGGGTGCTTAGACCGCTGAGCTATCTCCCCAGCACAGTCACGTGAAACTTTTGAATTGTCAGTCTTTTGCATGGTTATCTGATTTCTCAGTGCGCCATGATGGTTTCTCCATATTATAAAATAGTAAAGACTTTCGGGTCTTCTATTGCGTTTAGTGTTATGTTCTAGGTACACGTCACTGGGCGGTAGTGTTACCCTTATTTTACAATCAGAGAATTGAGGTTAAGAGAGACAAGGAAATGTTTAAAAGGTCAGAAGGCTTGAAAATCCCAAATCTGGATACTGCATTGGAAAGTATTTGTGCATGGGGAATGACAGCAAGGACATTTGTTTCTCTTGCTTCAACAAAAGAGCACCGGAATATGATTTTGTAGAAGAAAAACACAAAGAGTCTCTTGTGGTTTCAGTGTGTTGGGATTCCCTCTTTGTGCTCTCTCCTCTAACAACGCTGATATAACAGGAGCTACTCGGAAGACAGTGGGACTACTCTAGACCATTCTGGCCAGGGCGAAATTACCACTCCAGCAGCTAAAAAATGCATTCCTCTTCATGTTTCTAGGTCTTGTCTTCAGTTATTTGTTGTCTATCTTATCTCATTAGTATACAAATTCCATATCAGAGAACCAGTCTATATGCCTCACCCCTATATTTCCAGGATTTGGAACACTGCCTGGCTAACAGCAAATGCTTAAAACAGGTTTGCAGAATGAATGGTATGTGTGCACCATAAGGCGTTAAAGCAGTTTTCTCTTTTTTTGCATTATTGTTAAGAAATTTTTAGCTGTAAAGAGTGGACTTGTTAGATATTAATTTTTCATAAATATTAATATTATTAGCCAGCAAGTGATCAGGTAGGTAATCTATTTAAGCTCAAATAATAACCTTCTTCCAATTTTTTTGGTTTCCTTGAAATTGTCCTGAACTCCCCCCACACACATCGCCACCCAAGTGACATCTATTTTGGCATTTAAATCACATGAAATGAAAATGGTGAGGTTTCATTTCTTGTTTCTAATTTTTGTAACCTCCAAGAGTGTTTCTTGGTTTTGCTGATTATTTTGCAGCTTCCAGGTTCTCTCCAGATGTGAGGAAATTTGCTTACTTAGTTGAGATGCTTGTACTTACTTGATGAAGTACTTGATTCCATCTGCTGTGTAAGCTTCCTCCCACCCATAAGGTAAGCCTGGAGTGAAAGCAAACCAAAAATACACTTAATAAGATGATGAAGATAACTCTGTTTCCTGGACGCAAACCTCCCCCCCCCCATTTGGACAATTATTTCGGTACATTTTTTTGGTACAAAATAATTTTCCAGAAAGGGGGAATTAAGACAATTCAATGAGCTTTTTGCTCAGCATCTTTACAACACAATAAATAAGTCTTGAACACTTAACAATCTGCTTCCGTTGCAATAACTGGATTATGACTTGTCATTTACATGTGGTGAGCATTTTTGTCAGCAGGATTCAAGCAAAAAATTTGTGTTGCAGCGGATGGTGTTTGCCTGAGGCAGAAGGCTGGACAAGACGGCCTCTGCTTGTCTATTCTGGCTCAAAGTTTCTTTAATTGGCTTCCTTTGCATTCTTTCACTCAGCTCCACAGGGAATCATGCATGAATGCCAGATCAGCAGGGGTCTGAAAGTAGCTTTTGGACAAAACAAAATTTCTTACTAAGTTTGAAAGTTTAGCCAAGTAATTTACAATGGATTGTGGCATTTCACTCTGTTAATTAAGAATTTTGTGCACTAAACATAAATGGCCAAACAATATGCTAAACTTAGCTTCCATTTCTGTAACGGGATTGAGAATAATTAGCTAAAAGAGATAGGGAATGAAGTAAGCCAGCAGCATGTGGCCGTATCCTATAAGCGAGTGTATTTTTTTGCCCTTATTACATCAAGAGACAGCCCCCTGTGGAGGCAACCACAGTCTCTTGCATGCTAATTCTGGATGGTATCCAGCGAAAGCACAGTGGTTTCCATTCCTTTACTCCGTCCTGGACTATGACCTCTTGGATCATGTTTGTGACACTGGCCTATCGTGGCTTCTTTGATGAGAACAGCGTGCATTAACACACTAAAGAAAACTGTTCAGGTAGCCTACATTCTGGAAAATATCTGAGCTTTAGCAACAAATCCTTGGCTTCCATTCGCCCAAGCAAAAGCAAGGGGCAGAGGGAGACTATAGAGACAGCTTAACTCCCTGAATGCCATAAATTTGACTTTCTCACTGTTCAGCTCTTCAAAAAACGCTCTGAGAATCAGCTTTTAGGATACTGACTTTGTAACTAAGAAAAATAGGCAATTGAAAACAAGCTTTATGTTGATTTCCAGGCTTTCAATACAAGCTGTACAAAATGAAACCAACTGCAAAACTTCCTACATTTTCTCTTAATGAATTAATGTTTCTATTCTAAGTAAAAAGAAGTGCCTCTGAGAACTCAGCATAATCAAATGGACATTTTCTACTATTGAACTATCACAGAGAAAGTAAGCACTATTCGTTTAGTTTCCAAATGCTTTCATAGATTATGTTAACTCTATGAAAAATAAGAAACTAGTCAATCTTCTTTAAAAAAATCCCACTTGTTTTCTCAATACAGGGATCTTATCCTAAAATAATCTCTACATATTACTTCATCCTTAGGGATATTTTATGACAATAGTTATCAAATAACCATTTCAACTCAACTGCTTATGCACTATACCTTTATACATTTGTCATGACATTAGAATTTTCATTTACTAACAGGAAGTAAATAATGTAGGAATTACTATTCAGTGGCATGGGAGTCATGGTATTCCGATATCAATCTTAATTTTTAAATGAGCCTATGGATTAAAAAATATTACCTATACAGTGTACATTTTTCTTTTCATTAAAATGCCTGTGATTTAAGAAATTAGAACAGATACTTATGCTGATCGAACAAGTCATTTAGTAGTCAAATACCTTTTTCACATAACTTTTACACAACCTGTAGCTGCCCTTGCCTTTTTAATTAGAAACCCTAGTGTTTCTGAGCTCATTTTGTCATAAAAGCACAGTTATTATGCACTGTCATTCAGACTGAAGGCTTGAGGGCTGGAGAAATGGCTTAGTAGAAAAAAGTGCTTGCCTGGCAAGTGTAAGGGCCTGAGTTCAATCCCCGGTTCCAAAAAATAAAAATAAAATAAAATAAAAAAATAAAAAAGATTGAGGGCTTGTCATAATGACATAAAACCTTTATACTTGTGAACATTTAATGTATCCATTTTTCCCTTTTCATATTTGTCTTAAATCTGTTACGACGACTGTAACCACTTGAAGTTGGTCCCGAGCGGAAGTGGTAGAGTGGAAGTGTTCTGTTCGTCTGTGAATCCCCACATCGCATTCTTTCCACCAGAGATCATCTGTTTCCAATCAAAAACTTCATGCTGATGACTCCAAAAGTTGCATGAGCACCTTGCCAAAGTAAAAGTCTGGCACAGATTGAACTGAGATCACTGGCTGTCACCTCAAACTCCACGGGTCCAGACTCAAACTCATCGGGTTTCCATTCAAAATGTTTTCCTTTCCGATTTCTCAGTCTATTGATGTACCAAATACCTTCTTTGTCATATTTGGCCCCATGGTTCATTCATGAAACATGTACTGGTCATTAGCTGTGTGATCAGCATCTTGCTTTGTCCTTGATATATGATAATGTACAACAGGACACAGATTTTGATCTCATAGAGCCTTAAACATAATCCTAAGTGCATATATTAAATATAAAGACTATGAAGAAAACATGTGGCACATGATGAAAGAACAACTCAGGGCACAGAAAAAGGCTAACCTCCCTAACACATTCGTTATACCTACAAATAAGAAAAAGATCAATAACAAATACGATCCGTAATAACAGATAATACAGAAAGCATTTGGGACACAAGAAACACAAATGACCCAAACATGGGAAAATGTTTAACTTTACTCTTAATAAATGGCACAGACGTTAAATAACTAGGAGGTGCTGTGTTCATCTATCAGATTAGCAAAAATTAAGGAGCAGTCTTGAAAGACATGGTATTAAAGGTGTGAAGAGAAAGTCTTTTTTTTCTTTCTTTCTTTTTTGTCGTTTTGAGACAGTGATACCTTGCTATGAAGTTCAGGCTGGCCTTGAGCTCACTCTGTAGCTGAGGCTGGACTCCAACTCTCTAGGATCCTCCTGCCTCAGCCTCCCAAGTTGTAAGGTTTTTCCTTCGGTGTGAATGAGAGACAGGATAGAGACAAAGCCTTGTATGATAGAAGCCTTGATTGCGGGCATAGGAGGGCTGCAGGAGAATCCTCTGAGGAGGCAGGAGAACTATTAGGTTAGGCTGCGGGTGGAGTTTACACAGGCAGTTGAGGTGGCGTACCAAGAGCTGATTGGGGAATTGTTGGCACAAGTGAAAAGGAAACAGGAAATTGATGTTAGGCCAGGAAGAGAGGAAGAAGGAAGTTATTCTTGGAGTGACACGCTGTTGTGTTGGGCCTCACGCCATGTTGGATGGCCGCCATGATGACTTGGGAGATTTCTGTGTGGGCGCAGGCCCATCACTGAGTGCTGGGATTACAGCCATAGCCAGCTGAGACAGTCATTCTTATATTGATCAAAGGCTAAAATTATAAAATATGTTGATGAGGAAAAGCTTGTCAACATCTGTGTAAAATTTTAAATGTTAATGATTATAGGAGCTGATGTTCATTGAGTAGCTAGGTGCTAGCCGCTGTTCTAAGGATCATATGTGTACCAACTCTATGTAATGCTCACAATGAACCCATGAGGTCCTGTTACTATTCCTACTTCAGAAATGAGGGACTGCAGGCAGAGAAAGGCTGCAAACCTGCCAAAAGTTATACAGCTGGCTGGTGGCAGAAGCCAGGCTCTTAACCACAGGGATGAGCTGTCTCGGGTTGAACCATTCTTCTTCATGTAACTTATCTCACTGACATGAGGATAAATCACTTAAAAGGCCACCAATAGAGTCTGATGAAATATGCTACACCCACGTCTTGGGACGTTGGCCAACTATGAAAAAGCATCAAGAAGTAAAGTATGGATCTCCAATCCAGATGGGGGTATAGGGGTTAGGAAGGATCTCTGGCAGGCCTAGGCCATCCAGACACCCACATGGTGAAGAATTCTCTAGGCCAGGTGAGTAGCACTGGGTGGGCCCTGTCACAGGACATGCTGGCAGAGTTTAGGAACGAAGGGCGAGAGGATGCCCGCTCCTGGAGCTCAGCAAGGAAGGGAGAGGGAGGCGATAAAAGATGTAGTGGAACCCTGCAGGGCTCTGTAGCCCAGCTCAAAATTGTTTGGATGTTCCTTAATGAGTGAAGCAGGAGATCTGCTCCTGTTTAGGTTGAAGAAAGCCATGAAAGGAGAATGCTGGTCCCACCATGTTTGGGAGAAGAGCCATGTACAATAATCTAAAACAAGGTGTTTTTCTTTTCTTTAGTGACCCATGAAGACAAAATTTTTCATTATGTGTGTGTGTGTGTGTGTGTGTGTGTGTGTGTGTGTGTGTTTTAGGGAAGGGGCTACAGGGT
>NDGN011476959.1:0-10039 GCA_002564285.1 Tympanoctomys barrerae
TAATAATCACATTCATTATAGAAAACTTGTTCCTGTACATGACATAACTTGATTCTCTTTTTCCCTATTCCCCTACCCACCTTTCAGCTTATCTTTCCCTCCTTATTAACAAATATTTTGTCTCCATTTTTTCCTTTTTTTCTCATCATTTTTTTCTTTTCCTTCCTTTTTTCCTTCTCGCTTTCTAGTTTTCCTTCCCCATTGGAACATTTCCTTCCTATTTCACAATATCTATTATATATTTTGGTCTTTACACTTTCAGTTTCTCACAGCAGAGAAACTGTGGTATTTACACCTGTGTGCCCAGTTTATTTCTTTTAGAGTATGGCCTCAAGCTGTATTTGTTTACCTCGAAGTGTCCCAAACTTATCCTTGTGTATGGCAGAGTAGTAGAGTCAGGTTTATTTTATCTGCTCTGATAAGCCTTCTGCTGGGGTACCCTTCCTCTCTGGTAGCCAGTATCTGTAACAGCAAGCAGAAATACTGAAACAACACCCAAAATTTGGAGGTAGATTTACTTACGTTGGCAGGTTCTGATCAGGGTCTTTCCCAGAATATCAGGCCCTGATCTCTGGTGATCTGGGGCTTATACTGGATAAGCAAGCAGGAAGTACAGAGGAAGAGTGGCTTGTCAGTTGGGGACTGGCTTATACAGTGTGCATCACGGTGACCAGCTGTGCATCGTCATGACCAGCTGTCTCTAAGAAACCAGAAGCAGCCAGATCTGAAACAGGAGGTATTACCTGGAGCTAATAAAAACTAAAGTATACTGGCGGGGGGGTAGTGGTGGGTACATTTTCTGCTACATATCCACTTGCTTTCTCCAAAGCTTTTCCTTAAAAAGCTCAGATCCTATGTCTATTTAAAGATTCATACTTCTTTAATTTTGCTGTCTCGTGAAAGTAAAATAGATACAGTTTATTTTATTTTTTATTGGTGGATTGATTGAAACAGGGTCTCACTAGGTGATCCAGGCTGGCCTTAACTCTCTGCGTAGCCCAGGCTGCCCACAGATTGGGTGCACTTTTCCTGCCTCAGCCGAGTGCTGGGATTATAGGCAATGTCACCACCCACCTAGATACAGTTTAAAATTGCATTTAAATGTGAGAGGTTGTGGTAAGCATTTCTCATGATGATTTTGGTTTTTTGGGTTTTTGAGACAGTCTTGCTGTGTAGTCAGACTGATCTTGAATTCACTGTGTGGCCCAAGGTGGCCTCAAACTCAGCAGTCCTCCTAAGCCTCTGGAGGCCTGGGACAGTAGGCCCGGCTCCCCTGGCTCGTGACCATTCTAACCACAGATTGGTAGAAACATATTCATACTTCAAGCTTTCATAATAACTATGATGACCGTGAGAAAATCTTTTGACATTTTCTGGGTTACACAAACTCAATTTGTGGACTTTTTCTGGCTGAATATCTGTTATCCACTACTTCAGCTGTGTGAGCCCATGATGGTACTTTAGTCCAGTTTCTTCATCTCTGAGCTTTCTAGTGTTTTTCAGAAAGCTTGTTTCAGAATGTCACTCTCTTGAGCTGAGGGCCACACTGGCTGAGCTGGGACTTCTGACTCAGTTTGGGTATAGTGCATCAAGTCAAAAAGGCCCTCATTTCTGAACAGACTTAAAATTTATCAGCTTACTGGAATAATCAGTAATATACTTAATGGAATAAGTTGTGGTGTACTAAGCCCTTAGCTCCACTAATTCACTTTCTGTCTCTTCTAGATATCTCATAAAAAAGAATTATGTACTGTGTAGCTCTCTGTGTCTGTCTTCCTTGACAACATAGTCTCAAGGCTCAGTGGTATTGAGCATCAATAGCACTCACTGCTTTTTATTGCCTACATCATAATGTCCTGTATGGGTAAACCACATTTTGTTTAATCATTCATTGATGGACATTGGCTTTTTCTTCCTCTTTTTGGTTATTGTCAGTAATACTGCTATTAATATTTGTGTGTATGTCTGATCAAAATATATGATCAGTGTTCAGTTTTTTAAAAACTGTACAGTAAAAGGCATATTATCATTAAAACTCCTCAAAATATTTGCCCTTGGTTTATCTTTTTTTTGAGGTAGGGTCTCATTCTGTAGTTTACCCTGGCCTTGAACTTACTGTGTACCCCAGGCTGGTCTCATATTCACAGCAGTCCTCTTTCCTCAGTCTCCACAGTGCTGGGAATAAAGGTATGTGCCACCACGCCTGGCTCCCCTCACCACCTTGAACACATCCCATAATTTTTGGCACTTTCTGAAGCAGCTCTTCCTTGTGTTTATGAGGTGTGATTAAAAAAACAACACTGAATGCTGCTGACAAGTAAGATTTAACAGAAAGCCAGGCTCATAAAAATCTTATGATGTGTTTTCTTCCACCTTATTCACAGGATTTTCTGCTCTTCCTCAAAGTCAAAATGACTGTGAATGGTAAACATTTTGAATTGATTCAAGGTGTGGAGGTAGCCATGACATAAAAGAGGACTTTTAGAACTGATTCAGAAAATGACAAGAACAATGTAGTGTATTCAGGTGAGGGGGAATAGTACCAATGTGTCTTTTACTGTAGAAGGAAAAACAAAGTATCACCTGAGGTTTTGAGTACCCTGCACATAGTTCTTCTTTTGGGTATGCATCTGGGAGTAGAACGGATGAGTAATGCGATAACCAGTTTTCTAAAAACACATTAAGAGCCGCAAAGAAGATTGGAATATGTGAGATTTGAGTTTGTAGGGAAACCACTGTTTTACCTGGTTTTCTTTCTTTCTTTCTTTTTTTAAAAAATGTATTTAGTACAGGGTTTACAGGGTCTCACTACACAGATCAGACTCATAGTGATCTTTCCTGTTTTTTTTCAGCCTCTCAAGTGCTAGGATTATAGGCGTGCACCACCATGCTCAGTCTCAGTCGCCATCTCAGTGTGTCCTGGGGGTGGGGTTGGCACGGCCGGCCCAGGAAGCCAGGATTGAACCCTGGTCGCTGCATCTGCCTAAGCAGGCACTTTAATCCACTGAGCTATCTGGCCAGCCTACCTGTTTACTTTGAAATGTGCTTTTTGATGAATACTAGGACTGGATATATACTACTTAAATATTAGGAGAAGAAGTAAAAATTGAGGCCTTTAATTGGGTTTCTCTGTATGTTCTATAGGGACATAAGGAGAAGAATAACAAATTACATAAAAGCAACCTACGGACTTCTCTTTTACTGGAAGCTGATTCTGTAAATAATTCTAATTGGATTTCCTCCAAGATGATGGCAGAGGGGAAAGCATTGTTTGGTGGAATATGGCAGTAGGCTGAAAATTTTCACCTTGGGGATTATACATTGAAAATAACGGATGTCCTTTTTATCAAGTTGAAACATAGCTTGTTTAAACATCCTTTTACCTGCATGTGACCAAAAATGCTTTTTAGTGTTTCAGGCCAGATGCCTTGAACACTTTCAGTGCTACAGCATGGAACCTGCTTTCTGTGGGGCGGAATTGGCTACCTCATCTCCAAAGTAACTTATCAGCATACCCTGAAGACAGCCTGCCTATGATGTACTTGGAGATTTAGTACCTGATAGCTGGCACATTGGATAGTTATTGACACCAGTGCACGTGATAAATTTAATGATAAATTTGAGGGCTTTTATTTTCTATTCTGACCTTTATCATGTTGACTCAAATTCTTTTTCTGGGGTTTTGGGGTAGGGTACATTACCAGGGGTTGAACCAGGGCCATTACACAGGGTTACATCCCAGCCCTATTAATTTTGAGACAGAATGGCTAAGACTGAGTTTGAACTTGGGCTCTTCCTGCCTCAGCCTCCTATAGAGCTAGTATTATAGGTGTGTGCTAATGATACCTGGTTTGAATTCTAATCTTGTACAAATGTTTCTTTTTGGACTCAAATGAAGATACTATAAGTTAAGTACAACTAGATATTTTAAATATGTGAATGTCAAATTTTAAAATATTTTTATTGGGACTTATAATTTTTTTTTTTTTTATGTATTTGATAGAGTCTTGCAACTCAGCTCAGACTTGTAGTGATACTCCTGTTTTAGCCTCCCCAGTGTTGGGATTACAGGTGTGTGCCACCATGCCTGATTTCAGTGGCTGGCATGGTGCAGGGCTAGCACAGCATGTGGCACTGGGGATTGAACCTGAGCATTTGAGCTTGCCAGGCAGATGCTTAGACCACTGAGCTGTCTCCCTGGCCCCATGACAGCTGTTTATACAGCACCGCCAGCTGAGACATTTACTTACAGTAGACATTGTATATAGTAGGAAATAGCACTACCTTAATTGAGGTGTATCAACATTTAAGCTTCAGAAAAAAGTCAGAGCCACCTATGCACAGGGCATCATGGAAATCATGAAGCTGTGTGTTTAAGGGACTAGAGAGAGAATAATGATAAAGCACTGGTGAAAAGCTATACTGGGAATTTAGAGACATAAAGGTGAGAAAGTGTAGAAATGGTTGTCTTACATGGAGTTGAATGTAAAGAAGAGGTACGATAAATGGGAAGGGCATGTACTCTAGAAGTATAGAAAACATTTCTCACTGCTGTGTGACCTGGGTAAATTTCCCACTTTTTTTGTGCCTCAATTTTTTTATTCATTAAGGACAATAATATAGCTGTATCAAGTTATAATGAGCATAAGATGGGTCTATATGATTTTATATACAGTTAACATTGAAGATTTAGTTATAATTTTTGAAAAAAAATCTTTTGGGATTTCTGGGTAAATACCCCAAAGAATTAACAGCAGGGAACCCAGGAGAAAGGGAGTTGAGTAGTTATTTGTATGTTGATATTCACAACAACATTATTCACAAGAGCCAAAGGTGGAAGTGACCCAGTATCTACCTGTTGATGAACTGATAAATAGAATGGGGCTCGCAATACAATGGAATATTTAACCAGCCTTAAAATGAAAAGAAACTGATATATATTATACTGTGGATCAAGTTTGAAGACATTATGCCAAATACGTAGTCACAAGAGTAAATNTTGTGTGATTCTACTCTGTGACCTTCACAGAGTAGTTGAAATCATAGGGACAGCAAAAATGGCAGTTGCCAGCAGTTAGGGGAGGAAAACATGGGAGTTGTTTAAGGTATAGAATTTCTGTTGTACAAGAGGAAAACATTTTTGGAAATGGTTGTTGTTGGTTGTATGCATAATGAATATACTTATAACCAGTGTAAAGACAAGCCAGGCTTGGTGGCACATACTAGCACTTAGGCTGAGGCAGGAGGACTGCCACAAGTTTAAGGCCAGGCTGGGCTATTTAGGAAGCTCAAGTCCAGCCTGAATTAAATGATGAAACCTGTGTAAAAAAAAAAAAGAAATTTACCACAATAAAACAATTGGGAAAATTTTTTTAAAAAACAAACTTTTGTGCTGATTTTAAAAATCAAAAGGATTCTAAGCATATCTGCTTTCTTTGCAAAGGGCATAGTTGATGTTATTGGAAATGAATGCTGCTTGCTCTTTTGCACTGTTTTGCTTACGAAGACAGTAGAGAAAACCTAAGTTTGCGAGTGTTCAATGCAGGACTGAAACTCCCTTTTTCCTGTGTCCCTTCTGATAAGTAAGGCTAGCATCCCATTGGTGTAATACAAATATCAAAAGTTTAGCAGTGGGAGTAGAGGAATAAAAAAGTAGTGGTTCAATCAAAAAGCAAACTAGCAATTTTAAAACTACTCCGAATGTCTAAGCAAATGTTATTTAATTATAGAACAGATGGTAAAATTTGATTTCTGTATTACTATTAAAAAAAAAAAGTTGCCCAGAATTTGTTACATGAGCAACATTTTGTCTGCACGAGACAAATCAAAGCATGGAGTGGTATAGCTTTTTTTCTGGTACTGGGAATCATGACCTCAGTTGCCAGGCAGGTGCTGTACTGCTGAGCTATATCCCCAGTCAACCTTTTTTATTTTGTTTTGGTTTCTTGAGACAGGCTCTTGCTTTGTATTTCAGGCTAGCCTTGAGCTCACTTCACAGCCCAGGCTGGTCTCAAGCTCATGGTGATTCTCTAGCCTCAGCCTCAGGTATGCTGGGATTACAGATACAGCTTTTACATTTGAGTTAGTAAAAGTAACCATAACAATCATCTTCCAAGTCTAGACCTCAGTTACAAAACAAAGTAGTAGAGACCATGATCTCTTGTTTTTTTGTTTGTTTGTTTGTTTTTTTCTGTTTGGAACATTGCAAACTACTTTTCCTACTGAAAAAAATTTTTTTTTATTTTAGTTTTTTAAGATACAGTCTCATTATGTAATCCAGACTGGTCTTGAATTCACTATGTAACACAGGCTGGCCTGGAACTTATGGTGATCTTCTGCTTCAGCCTCCTACATGTTGGGATTATAGCCACCACACCTGGCCGGAATATATTTTGGGGACAGGGTCTCAGTGGGCTGGCCTTCAGCTTGCTTGTGTAGCCCAGGCTGATCTTGAATTCACTATGATCCTCTAGCCTCAGCCTCCCAAATGCTGGGATAACAGGTGTGTGACACCACACTCAGACCAACAGTGTCCTTTGCCTCTGCTACAGTGTGTTGCTGAACAATATAAAACATAAGCAAATACAAAATTTACCATCTTAAGCATTTCTAAGTGTTCTTTGGCACCATACGCATTCATACTGTGTAGTCATTACCTCCATCCACCTGCGGAGCTTTTTCAGCTACCCAGAGTGAAACTGTAGACCTGATATGCTTTGTATGAATTACTGCATAATTTTTAAAAAGTGATGTGCCTCCTGTAATCACATTTCTGTGCCTGATGGCTGCAGGGCACACATTGGGCACAGGGCCACAGCAGTGAGCAAGGAGGGCAGCGAGGCATGGACATGGACGGTTCTCGCCGTCGGTCAGAGGTAGTAAGGCCCGGGTGATGTCCCTGGGCCCTGGGTGCTGTCCCACCTGGTGCAGCTGCAGTGAACAACCATCAAGACTCTTGTGGCTGACATGGTGGCCAATTTGAAGCTTTTTATTATGATTTTCTTGTGAGTTTAGTTTTTGTTTTTAATATTTTCCTTTTTTTATTTCTCAGGACTGCAGGAGTATGTAGAAGCTGTCTCTTTTCAACACTTCATCAAAACACGATCATTAATCAGCATGGATGAAATTAATAAACAGTTAATATTTACAACAGAAGACAGTGGAAAAGAAAACAAGACTGTGAGAACTTAGTCTTATTTCGCATTTATTATGTAATTTATATAACAGCATAATGATTATAAGAAACCTACTCTCTTAAAGTATTAAGATTAAATTGGGATGTTCTGTTTAACATGTGGTTTCACATTCTCAACCAGGGAAATGGTCTTTTAAAAACTTTAGTTAGGGATAGGAAAAGTGCAACAGCAGCTAGAGGTATGTTGAAGAAAGTAGTATCTTTTTACGTAAAGCATTATAAGCACTATCATTTTATTTTATTAACCTTGTGTGGTAAGAATCACTGTACTACGTTATAGAGAGAAGAGTGGGCTTTTAGCAGGGCCTTGTGGTACACACCTAAAATCCCAGCACGTGGGAGGCTGAGGCAGGAGAATTGCTGTGAGTTCAGACAGGCATGGGTTACAATAGTGAGTCCAAAGCCAGCCTGAACTACACAGCAAGACTCAGCCTCAAAACGACATCAACTAAAGGGCTTTTAGAGAGTAACGGACCAAAAGCTTTGTGAGTCGGAATAGAGAGCCAGGGTTTCAAATGGAGCTACTCACTATGTAGCCCATGCTGGCCTTGAACTCATGGCAATTCTGCTTCAGCCTCTCACACCTGGCTGTGGTGCTTTGATATTTATACAAGCTTTTCAAATTATTAAGACTATATTCAGAAATAATTATTCCTGTTAGTACTAAGGATTCTTGGTGCTGAAAGTTTGGGGATTTTAATAGGGAACAAGAAGTATGTTCTTTCTTTGACTTGCCTAGTGAGACTATGGTCAGAACCATTAAATTTAGCTAAAAATTTTTATTATGAAAAATTTCAAAATTTTATTATGAAAAATTTCAAATACATACATCAAAGTAAAGAATAGAAGCACAGTGAATGTGTGTATATCCACTAAGGAATTTACTTAGGCCTGAAACATTTTGGTATACTTTGTCTAAATATTTGTATTTATTTATTTATTTTTTGTGGAACTGGGGATTGAACTCAGGCCTTGCGCTTTCCAGGCAAGTGCTTATTGTACTGAGCTATCCACAGCCCCTTGTCTACATATTTTTGGTTAAATCACTTTAGATTGAGGCTAAACCATAAATTTAAAATGTGATATTTTACCCTTAAAAACTTCAGTGTCCATCTAGAAATGCTATTAGTTTAAGTAAATTTCTTTCTTTTTGATTTTTTGAGACAGGGCCTTACTATGTAGCCGAGGCTGCCTGCAAACGTGGGGTAGTCCTCCTGCCTTAGTCTCCAAGTACTAGGATTACAGGCATGCACCACTCTGCTCAAATCTGTTTTTTTTTTTTCCTAATTTAAATAATTTTATTTCTTTGACAATTTATTAGTTGGAATTTGTTAATTTTTAAAAGTACTTCTTTAAAAACTTGTGAGTGGACCTTTTTTTAAGAATAACAAAGAACATTAATATTTGCTTAATTAAGGTTTGTTTTTATAAATGGCACATGAAATGTACCTCTCCCAACTTGTACCAAATCACAGTCTACCTTTTATGAGAAATGCTAGTTTTCTGATAATTAATAGAAACAACACAGCAGCTACTTTTATATTATTATGTTTAAAAAGTATCAGAATGATTGGGAAGCAGGCTTTGGGTATCTGCACCTTGTTGATTTTTTTCCCCAGCTATTTTAACCTGTGCTGTTCTTTTTGGAATTCATTGCTTAAGCTTTTGATGAGGGCACTGGCCCAAATAGTTTAAAGAATCCAAGATTTATGTATTAGAAGCACAGCAACCAGAAAGATTTTAATTCAGCTGAAGTTCAGCTACTATTTCCTTACTTAACTTTTCATTTCCAACAAGTAAAGCTCTTAATTCCATGTTGTGACATTCTGCCAAATCTGTTTTCCTGGTTTCAACCTTTAAGGTCCGTATCTTTAATTAAAGAAATGCTTTATTAGCTCTTCAGATATATTACACAGTTCTTACTTACACATCTTTGCAGTTTTTGCTGCTTAACATGACCGCAGATTTAAAGGTAGCTTTGCCTTGCTAAGTCCTAGTGTCTCTTCACTAAAAGGAATCCAGAAAGAATAGAGAAATTGATGTGGAGAGATAAAAGTTACATAATACAGATAATAACCAACATTTATCACTTACTTGTGTTGGGCATTATGCCAAGAATTTGTTACTGCTATTGCATTTCATCCATAAATAAACCCTGGAGATAGATACTGTTCTCCCACTTTACAGATGAGGAAACATGTTTAGAGAGATGAAGTAATTTGCCCAAAGGCCTGTACCTGCTGAAGCAAAGTTCTGGAAGAGGTGGGAGGAGATGGTTAGTGTCACTTGGAAGAGTTAGCCTCTGGTAAAAGGAGAGCCAGCATGTCCTGACTGTATGATGGAAGGTAAAGACAGGTGCAGACAGAAATATAGTTCTCTTGGTAGGGTTAAAAATGGCTGAGAAAGGGGCTGGGGAGATGGCTCAGTGGAATAAACACTTCCCTGGCAAGCGCAAGGGCCTGAGTTTAATCCCCAGTTCTGCAAAAAAAAAAAAGCTGAGAAAAGCTATGTGAGATAGTCTAGCAAGTGAGTGGTCCAGGAAGTTAGGTAACATTGTCTGCTGATACTGAACAGGTTTCAAATTGAATAGGGAAAGCCTGAGGAGAATGGTGATGTTTCAGAATAATGTTTAAAGAGCCTGGAAGGAGAACCACTAAAGACTTTTGCTAACATTGTCACACTCTGGTCTTACCAACCTTGATGAGTAAGAAATAGTGTCCTAGTGTTTTAATATATCTTTTTCTTTTTTATAAATGACATCAAGCATTTTAATATGCTTATAAGTCATTTGTTGTAGAGACCAGTCCACACCACTGTCCTCAAGCCCTGGCCTCAGGCACCACT
>NDGN011476968.1:0-12394 GCA_002564285.1 Tympanoctomys barrerae
TTTGTACCTGGGATCAAACTCAGGACCTTGCACTTGCCAAGCAGGAGCTTAAGCCACTGAACTATCTCCCTGGCCCAGAAAGGCTTATAATGAATTTGGGAAATATTGGAACTAAGAGATCAACAGCCATCCAATAATTAGCATGACATGTATGTTTTTATACAACACGACACTGACTTGATGTTCTAACACACACCCTAGCATTTAATACCCCATTGTTGTGGCAGAAATTAAAAATAAAATGATCTAAGCAGGTGATTTCCTCTTCAGTTAGTCATCATGATGGACATCAGAACAACAGTCACTGCATATTTAGCTTGTGGCAGGTGATTGTTGTTATTTCGATATTTAAATGACTGTATTATTAGGATGTGGCCAAGAAGTTGAGTGAGAATGACCTGCCAACCAGACAGATGCAGGACTCAGGCACCAAACAGCTTCCAAACCCTGTACCAACCAGACAAGGCTCTCTTTCATTCGTCTGGCACGTTTTTGAAGACATAGTCTAGATCTGAGATCAGGTATATAAGAGATGGGGGTCGAAGTTCTCATGACTACCTGTTTCTTTCTCAGCGCCCTGCTCTCCACTCTGCAGAGCATATTTCTTTTCCAACCCTTCAATGACCTGCACTCACTCTGCAGGAGATATGTCTACCTTTAACAAAGGTAAAACCTCACTACTTTTTGTCCAATTCTTTGACCAGGCCAAGAGTTTGGAAGGGATATCTAGAAAGGGAACAGTACCTCCCGACCTTGTAACAGTGTTAATATCCCAAAAGAATTACTCATATGATAGACCTAAAAATGTTACCAAAATGTGAGTTACAAAAAGGAATCTGCTTCCCTCACACTACTTAGAAGTGGTAGAATCTCGCTTCAAGCCTCAGTTTACCCAATGCCAGCCCTGCGGTGCTGATCCCGATTGTGGTTGACTGGTACCCACTATAATCTCCCTTTCAAGCATCTTCAATTATTCAAAATTTAGTGATCTTTAAGGTTTACCTTGAGGGATGTCTTGTCTAGTCTGCTAAGTGTGCAGTGGATAGTCAGTAAAATTTAGAGACAAACATGGATTCCACAGGAGTTTCATTCGCACTGCCAAAGTTGTGTGAGAATCATGATTGTGAATACTAGTTAAAGGGGAAATCATTTACTTTACCTACAGAATTAGAAAAAATGCAACAGACGTTTTTAAAAATTATATTTAATACAAGTGAATAGATTAGAAGATCTGAAATGTTATAAAGCAATATACACAATGAATAAATAATTTGCACAGGAGGGTCATGTCTACATTATGTAACACTGTCTAGTACGGGAATATGTAAAGTAAATCCAGTGACGATGGAGAAAGTCCATAAAAATGCTAACCTGTCTTCCCTTGTATGAAATTGTTCAAGTATAAAAATCCAATACAGTGTAAAATAGTATTCAATTTAGTTTAAGAATAAAAATTGCAAGTATTGCAGTTTCAGAAGAAAAATGTAAAGCAGCATTTAAAAACTACACAAACCACATAAGAATAGTGTTACAGCGATGAATTACCAATAAATGAGATCTACACAAGCAAAAATCAGAGAAAGAAGCATGAAACTAGCAATGTAGCTTGCTTTAAAGAAAAAAAAAACAGGACTAAAATAAACTAAAATGTGTTAATGTAAGAGTATTCTCTTTTACAGTGCACATATGAATTTAAATAAATCCAAGTCAACATCTTTAGTTGAATAGGTTAATATTTAATATGCTACATCTAGACCTACTAAATAATTTATGCCATGAGATGAATACATAATTTTACAGCGTCACATCTAAAGTTCCTTTCTTTAGAGTGCAGCGTAGTAAAACTTAAAAATAAATATCTTAAATAGCATTACTATTAAGGCACAGTATAAACCACACTATCATTAACCACTGAAGAATTGTAATCTCAATAACCTTGTTGTCTCAGGAACTGTATTCACTAATAAATAGTTTTAAATAGGACTCTGAAATAGATACTAAAAAGTGTAAAATTATTTAAAAAGGGGGGGGATAAACTTCCTTAAGACAGTTCTTAAGGGTTCAGCCTCTGCACACTCCGCCTGCCGCTATTCCTAAGTCCCAGGTCGACACAATAAATAGAAAGAGAAGGCTGTTGTAGTAAATGCCTGATCCTGTCAGAGATCAGAGGTGCTGACACCAGCAGATACAAGTTTCCCAAAATTGAAACAGGATGGGGAGAAGGGTCAGAATGCGACAAGCTCATCACACAAGCACAAGCGACGTGTTCTCGCCAGAACGGTGTGTGTTACTGATTGTCTGCATAGCTGTTGCTCCTGCTAACTCCACATCGCTCGCTCCAGTCTCCCTCGTCCACAGGACAGATGAGAAAATAGCTTTGGTGCCTGTCCACCACTGTACGCACTGCCACGCTCCCAGATTGATTGTTCGATGCCCGGTTTTGAGATAGTTTAGACACTACCTTCTTCCTTGAAAAAGTCCTATAGGCCATAGTGACTGCTTAAAAAATGACAGTCAGTGCGTTTGCCGTTTTGCTTGTAAGAAAAAAAAATTCTGCTTTTCAACGTAATTCAAGCTACATATTGCTCTCTCTGTATTCCCTGGTTCAACTAGAGTCAAACAGCATTTTCTAACTTGTAAAAGGCAGTTTGCTTCCCTGATACTATGAAAAGAGCAAAAATAAAAATCCCATTACAAAAGTGAAGTTCCATTGGTACTCTGGCTGGCATCCGTCACGGAGCAGCCTTTCCGTTTACTCAGGCTCTTTGGGATCGATTTCCAAAACTGCGCCCAGGCCCCTCATCTCATCTCTTTTTTCATCTAGGACACTACTTAAGAGTATAAAAAAAATAAGAAATCTGCTTCACAATAGCATTGCTCTTTTTTTTTTTTTTTTTTAAAGCTGTTAAGTCAATGTTAACTCTCTCATTAGCGACTAAAAATTGGAAAATTGGGAGGGAACGAGAAAACAATTCAGCTTTAATCAGATGGCTGGTCTATTGCATTCGGTCTGTTTGCAGCTGCTGGGGCTGATACTGGCCAAAGGCGGCGGCGGCAGCAGCTGCTGCAGCGGCTGCAGCTGCAGACCCAGGTGCGGCGGCGGTGATGGGCTGCTGCACAGCATAGCCATATCCTCCAGCGGTGACATATCCTGCAGCAGCTGGAGAGGCCGCGTAGGGGTACTGGTCATAGGCAGCGGCAGCGGCTGCGGCGGCGGCGGCTGCTGAGTACTGTGCGTATGCAGCTCCAGTGTAATCTATGTATGGCGTGGTGGAGGCTGCAGCTGCGGTGGGCTGGACATGCGGAATGACCACTCCAGGCTGCACAAAAGCCTGCGGATAGACATAGTGGGCAGGTATCCTGTGGAGAAATGGGAGACAAGTCAGGCAGCCATCACCTCCTATCTGTAGCATTTGTTGTTCAGAGATGAGACAAACTCAAATTTAGTGGTTATTATGAACATAGGGTTGCCACAATATCTTTCTAATGGTCCATTGAAAGTACTCTGGCCAAAGTCATGGAGCACCCCCAAAAGAACTCAACCATGGAAACAGGATGACACATGCCCTGCTAGAATTTTCACTTTGGATTATTTAGACCCATTGAATATGACTGGTGAAAAGTTTGGAAGATAAATCGAGTTTGGTGAGGGGTGTGCACACACAGAAAAGTTTTAATGAGATAAATCTTTAGTAAATTTTGTATGGAGTCCATATAAGAAAACTCATCAGCAAATAGAAAAACTCACAGCTGTGACTCAACAGTAATACCATGTGTGACCCCCGGTTCTGTGGGGGTGACGGCCAGCTGGGCAGAACTAAAACTTCCACAAAGTTCATATGGCTGTTATCATGGCAACCCTACTGGAAGTGGCTTTGCAGACTCAGCACACATTAATCTCTCTGCAACCTCAGTCACCCTTATTAAAAATGATAATTACAAAAAGAAGCAGGCGACAAAATAAATAAAAAAGGAGTTTAAAAGTTCACAAGTGTGGTAAACACAGCAGAGTCACACCCCTCAAACGAACTGTAGTGCAGCTCAGTCTGTCACAAGAGGCTGTTGTGGGAAGCTACAAAAATGCTATTAACATTCACGGCAGTGATTCCCAAAGAGGTGTGCGGCACACTTTATTTCTTTCTCTCTTATTTTTCTGTAACGTCCGTGGAGACACTGTGGTCAACCAAACCTGTTTTGACTACCAGGCACCTGAGCGTCCACCATCTTGTTTACCTCTATGCAAGAAAGACAGAAGTGGTGTTGGGGACAGGGTGTGGGCCAGAGAAAAGGCCAGAAGAGGCAGACAACTGCATACTTCCAAGCATCACAGAAGCTTAAAAGGCATACACTGCAAGGAAACATTTATTCTGCACATCGTCTACCTCTTACTCTTCAGATCAACCGAAATAGGCTGATTATCATATCTGTTTTAAATCTTTCCTACTAATACTTCATAAGGATCAAGTGCATGATTATACATTATCCTGCAAAAGTTCCAAGAGAGAAACAAAAGCAAGTACTTTTAAAAATTATACATTCACAGGTTACGTACAAGAGAGACACCAATGACCTTACTTAAAAGTAATTTGGTTAAAAAGCAAATCATAAGAGAGATGTAAAAAGAACCACATGCATCTTAATTCTCACTCCTCTGATTCATTACTGCCCATTTGTAAAATACTAACTCAAATATTTATTTTCATCTTCCTTTAAAATAGTCTCCATTGAAAACTCCTCTTTCTAAAAATATGACACTCGAACGCTATTGGAGATCAACAATCCCAACTCACAAGCACAAGTAACAATCTTCAAATTCTGAAGAACTCACAACAAGATTTCTCATTTAGATTTTTCAGAAGCATAGATTTTGCTTTGCATTTCCAGCATTCTCCTGAAACCATTTATTAATGGACATCTATGGAAAAGATAAATTTATCAGAGGGTAGTGAACTTTGACCCCAGTGGTAAAAATACCTTCAATGTTACTAGAATTGTAGCTGTTTCCCAGTGCCAGGAGAAACGACGTCACCAAGTGTTTCTGAGGACACTTAGAGATGTTCTTAACTGCTTATCAGAAACCAGATGCACGGCCATGCACACACTCAGAACGGATCAGGTGACCAGCTCATTCTCAGCGACAGGTGTGACTTTACGAAACACTGTCCCTGGTGCCGCCACGTCCACAATGTGCAGACATGGCTAAGAGAGCCTCCTCCTCTGCCAGTTTACATGTGGTGACGGACAGCAGTGGCTGCAGCCGGGCTATTTTTGATTCTGTCATGCGACAAGGGTTTCCAGCGGGTAAAATGTCTTTATAAGGCCAAAGTAAAGCATCTATCAGCTGCAAAGGCCAGTGGAGTGAGCCTTACTGACACTGAAACATTAACCCCTGGGACTCTGCAAGCTCCAAGGACCACACAGTGGCTGTTAGGTTCATATCTCTGACTAAGAGAGTTGGCCAAAAAGAAGTTAGCTATATTAAAAAAGCAGGAAAAAAATCTCTTTCTCTCTTTCTCTCTCTGTCTCTCTCTGTCTCTCTGTCTGTCTATCTGTCTGTCTGTCTGTCTGTCTCTCTCTCTGTGGGATACATTTGAAAAAACATATTAACATATAGGAAGGGTTGCTTAGGGGATTCTTACTTCAGCATTTACTTTCCATTAAGAAATAATTTGAGTTGACAGAGACAGCCAATGAAAGTATAATTTTGGGGGTGGATCAGACGCCTACATGAACTCCAGCAAGGCAAAGGAAGATGTCTGGCAGGCAAATGAAAAGCTAGGGCCCTTAAGGTTTAGGGAAAAGGAGAATGCAGGAGACACTGGAAAGCCCAACACATCTTGGGTCAAGAAGGAAGGCCAACTGGAGTAGAGGGGAGGGCACCCTTCGGAACCAATTCCTGCATTAGGAGTTCTTTTGATGGCCTACAGAACCCAGGGAAGCAATTTGGAGTCTTCTTCCTTTTGCATTTCTACCAACATCCTTTCCTACCGCTAACCACTGAGTACATGTGCCTAGCACTTGCAAAAGTGCAAGAGCAAAGCTGCTATGTTGGGTCATTTTCAAAGCACAGTCACCACACACTCTTTCTTTTCCCATCTCTTCGGGCCCTTCTGCCATCTCTGTGACTCTGAAGTAACGTGCTGACCTCCACTTCCAGGCTACTGAACAAAGCTGCTGACAAAGTATCTCCTCCATTTGTTCAAAGGAGTTCTCGCCCCACCACAGCATGGAACCAAATGCTGTGTGCGTTTCTTAATACTGGCATGTTTGGCCTTGTATGCAGCTGAATCTACACTACCTCTAGTGTTTCCTTCCACCTTTCCTTGTGCCCATCTAAAATGGGCTCCTCAGAGTTTCCTGAACATGCCCCAGAATCCCAGGAACCTGCCTGGGTCAGGCTGAGCAGGCCTTCCCCGGAGTGCCAGTTCTCACTCCCCCTGTGCCTGCTAAAATCCAAGACCCTCCCCCAGCTGTAGCAATCACTGTGTGTGCAGCCCTCCCAAGCCTGTTTCGTCTTTTAGTCTCACATTTTTCATATGAGAGACGAGCCAAAATTACCCAACCCAACCTGTTGCATATTAAAGAAAATGATCTCTGGGGAGAGCTCACAATGATAAACACACTGAGTGCACCAAGGGGTCCTTACCCTTGCCTCCCTACAAATTCTAGGACAATTCCTACTTCATGAAGAGTTCTGAAACCACTGATCCATGTTTCTCTCCCTCGCAGCTTTTGAGGTCAGGCAGACCACGATGGTGAACCTAGACTCAGACTTGAACACTTTCTGGTCTTGGGTTGGGGGCAGTTAATTAGGCTTCCTGCATCTCAGTTTTTTGTTTGCTCATTTGCTTGTTCCACCCATGGAAAGAACAGCAACAGTTCCTTTTTCAAATATTTATTGTGAGAATTAAATTATACAATCTATGTAAATCCCTTTTCAGTATCATGTAGCAGATATTGGGTAAATGATAGTCACAATCCCTCTTGCCCCTCTGCCCATAGTGGATGCAATAAATATCTAGCAAAGGGGTATCACACCTAGCACAACACCTAGCCCTGAAATATGTTCTAAGTAAGTGCTTAAGTCTATGTTCAACCTGACCTAAACGAGTCCAACAACTTGTCTTCATGGATCTATGGTCTTGCCTGTTCCAAGGCTGCCATGAGAAAGTGCTGCCTTTGAACGTAAGCTACTTACATGATATTAATCAGCAAATCTACAAGGTTCCCTATGTCCATCTTCTGTGTTAAATCAGAAAGTATTCTAGGCTAATATTTTGTCTTTGAAGACCCAGGGTAACCTGGGGGCCATTTAAGGACTATGCTTAAAGGATAGTTTCATCACTAGAATTTCAAACAAGTCAAGTAAATTTGAAATTCTCAGGCTTCTAGCCAGGCTTAAAATAAGAATATTGGCTTCCAAATAGAATTTAGGATGACCAGGTGTGATTTGTTAGGGACAGACTCAGAACTGCAGCAGAGTTGAGAATCCCTTAAAAAAAGAAAAGAGAAAGCTTGTTTGGTCCACCTGGAATGCTGTCTACTCCCAATAAGTTCAAACAATTTACGGACTCAGAGCTAATCACCTCCCTTTATAAAGACGGTTAATATTAGGAGAGATGAAAAACAAAAGTTTACTATCAAAATACG
The DNA here is from genome assembly GCA_002564285.1 of Tympanoctomys barrerae. NCBI lineage: Eukaryota > Metazoa > Chordata > Mammalia > Rodentia > Octodontidae > Tympanoctomys > Tympanoctomys barrerae. The sequence goes on from NDGN011476968.1 coordinate 7,651, forward strand.
TGTAATGAAACATTTCCATGTGACTTATTTTACTCTGGTGGTTCTTTTTCTCCTCATGGTACTGTCTCTGTTAGGGATCTTTAAAGACAATCACAAGTAGGCCAAATGTGTACACCCCACTGCCAAGACCTTTCATTTAGTCTGATCTCTCCATGTAGCAAGGTTTATTCTCCTTCATGCCTTTGTTCATGAGCTCTGCCTTATACTTATCAGATATGTTCAGTCTTCCTTTAACCTGCCGAAGGCATAATCATTGGCCTAAGTCAAATTCACATCTACCTCACTCTCCTACAGCCTTGCTCAATTCTTCCAATTCATATATTTTTTTGCTAGTCTGAAGTCCATTTGTAGTTGAAGCCATACCAACTCAGTCAGCAAATGGTGATCCTTGATTGGTCTGTATTTTTTTCTTTTGCTTCTCAAAAAATGCATAATTTCTTAATTTTGCACAGTGAGAAACAATGAACATATGCTAATACCTGTCTAGACCAACATAGTACATAGTCAGACTCATCAGCCCATCCTCTGTTGGCATATCGAGGTTGGCTTAGATGGGGACTTTGATACATAACTATGCATATGAGCCTTTTCTACTCATACTGGACAAAAGATTCTTCAGCTGAAACAAGTCAGAACAGGGAGATAGCTCAGCAGCATAAGTGCCTGCCTGGCAAGCACAAGGTCCTGAGTTTGATCCCCCATAAAATTAAAATGATATAAAAAAAAAAAACAAGTCAGATTTGGCAATAAGAGTAAGGTCCTGCTATGGAAAAGATAAGGAAATAAGAAAGTGTTCATGGAAAATATAATTTTACTATTTTGTTATTTTTTTTGGGGGGGTCTATTCTTGGAGACACACATGATAGAATCTATGTAGACAGATTCCAGTCTTGCAGGTTACATATGCAAATGTTTAGGCCTTAAGCTAGTATAGAAATGAGTATTGAGGATAAAATACTGCAAGCAATTAGCACATTTAAAAAGGAAGTTTAAGTCTCTGGCATTAGGATTACAAGGAATATTGATCAGGTAAAATCTAGCCTAGACAGACATTAGCATCCAGGACCACGGTAGGTGGTGACTTCCCACCCAAATTATGTCCAGATGGAAAGGAACTGGGAGCTCATAACAGAGAAGCTGGTAATGACAGGTCTAGTGCTGACACAAGCAGGAGCACCTGCTAGGTGTGTAAGGAGAAAGACAGGGCTACGCTACTCAAACAAAATTAAAAAAAAAATGTTTTAAAAAAAGCACTGGCTAGTGTTAATGAAATCTGATGAGAGCTGTTGAACCTTTGAATTAGAAGACCTAGAAGTGGATATACATTATAAAAGAAAGAATCCCATTCCCAGACAACTTCCCGTAAAACAGAAACTTAGGACATGCAAGCAATGAATCTGTATTCTTATAGAGAGAAATCACACAATTTAGCACTCACTACAACGATATGGTTAAATGGAAGTCAGGCTACAGCTTAAAAAGCAGGGGGGTAAAAAAGGCCCTTTGCTTCCCACGGCAAAGTGAAAGTCCACACTCCTCAACACCACCACCAAAACCAAAACGCAAAGAGCCCCTTCCCCGAGGAAAAGAAAACTTTCACTACAGCTCTTTTCAATTAAGTAAAAAAGCACACAGTTTAGCTATCAACACCACTTCATGACTGTAATAAATAAAATAAAGCACACGGAGGGCTATTGACTATTGTGAAAAATAAAACACCAACACCAACATCCATGCATCGTTAATCACCATCTGAGCTTGTGTGTCTGAGTCTACCGGTTACAGAGTTTAATTCCAAACAGAACTATTCCACCTCTTATCATGGTATCCTTCTCATCAGTTAGCTTAACTGTATAGGAGCCCTGTCAGGTTAGAAAGAGATAAATACAATTGAGTCAAGTTGAACAGCAGTAATGATGATGGGACACAGTAGTCTGGGACACAAGTCATACCTGGTATTTTTGTTTTGTTTGGTTTGGTTTTGTTAATCATAAGCTCAACATTTGTCTGGTTTGGAGGCTGCATACCTGGGTCAGATAACTTGACTCATCTAAAAATATTTGTAGTATTTGAATTAAAAATACACAGACATATATAAATGTGTATCACCAGGAACATTTTGTGACATGGTGATCTTGTCTATACGACAAAGAGGCAGATGAAGGAATGACAGCCATATTGACACTGCAGAGAGCCCGAGGAATGGACTTACCCGAAAGGTCTTTGTATAAGGGCTGGATGAAGCTGTTGAACGCCAAAGGCAAAACCTAACGATAAAGCATAGCACATTCTCGGTTTGTGGGCAGTTAGCATTCACAACGCCGCCACATAAAATGTAATCCCAAGTTTTGATTAAAAAAGGGAAGCATCCTTTCATGATACTTTAGAGACTATCTCCGTCTATATTTTAGAAGTTATTTTTATCAGTGTAAATCATTGATACAGAATAAGGGTTTAACAGACTACAAATGGAAACTTTAAAAAAAATCTGCAAAGTTTAGATGACGGATACAGAATAAGATCGAATAAAAGTTAGAGTGGAGAAAAACGCTTACGAAACGAAACCAAGAACAGCAGGACTGACAGTGAAGGTACATGTCACAAATATGACAGTTCTCAACCAGGAGTCATTAAAAAATGTGTGGAGAATTTTGGAATGCTTTAAACAATGCTTTGGCTAATTATAGGTTTAGTCAACTTTTGATTATTTGTGCTAATGCACGACACAGTGTGGCAGATCATCCAAAAGGTGATGCTTCCACAGAAAAAGTCCTGCTGCCCACCTTTGGCTCCAACAGCTTATGACTTCAAGTAAGCTATTTCTCATCTCTAAGGAAGTGTCATTTTTAAACTCTGGACCACGAATGGGTGAAGTCACCCTGTTTTCTTGGCCGGTATCCTGTGATTCCATGTTAAAGCCGTACCATCTGGAGACCACCCCCACCAGGCCTCTCTGGGGCCAGTGTTTAAGTTAGATTGGCTACTCTGAGCAGGGCACAACTGCTGATGAAAGCAGAGACCACACTAAGCAGGGAGGTGCCTAGTGGCACATGACAAATTTGGCCCACATAATCTTGGTAATTCACATTTTTAGCTACAAGTGGCTAGCCAAGTTGACAGCAGACTACAAATGCATACCATACAGGAAACAAACTCTTGTGTTTTTCCAAATTATCCAGACCCCAAGATCTTTTATGAAACACACATACATTTCAAATCCTGAAAGGAGTATTTGTCTTATTTTTAATGCCTCAGCACAATAAACAGCCAAAGAAGTTTGCCAAACACATCTATAGATGCTAAGAGAGCCAGTGTCTTGTGGATTCAGGAAACACTACCCATAGGTGGTGGGATTCGGGGAGGGGGCAAGGGAGACAGACATTTCTCACCTGGTTGCATGATCCTTGGTTTTGCTCCTAAGTATGCCAGATTCACATTGGCCTTTCTGCCGTCAATGATGGGGTTGGGATCCTTGCAGGCCCTTTCAGCAGCAGCCCGATCAGCCATGGTGACCTTAGCAACACACACACACACACACACACACACACACACACACACACACAGACAAACACACAAAGCTCTAAATTAACCCCAGAAAGAAACCCAAACGGCAAAGGAGAAGTCATGCTTGAGACATTGAGATCAAACTTTTTGCTTTCTCATTTTTCCTTCTTTCATTCTTTTTCTGGAAATTATTCCTCTATGCCCCCGTTAAAAAAAGAAAAAAAGAAAAAAGAAAAAGAAAAAGAAAGAAAGAAAAAGAAAAGAAATAAAGAAAAGGAAGAGAGAAACTCTTCACCCGAACCCTAAATCCTGTATGCTGGTAGGGCCTAGTAGAAATTTTGGAAGCCTGTGTTCTTAAAACTCCTGTAGATCCTTCGTCCTCCACCTTGCACCCCCAGGTCCCTAAGCGGCTGACTGTTCGAAACAAAGTTCAGCCTCACATCTGCCCTAAGGTCCCAACCACCCGTAAACACTACCCAACGACAATAGCTATTGTCCTACTCTGGGGGCACCCTGCTCTTCAGCAGCTGAATTTGCTCGTTTAAATCTCCAGGAAGCTAACAGTGCTGTCTCGGTTCAGCAAAGGATTATTATTATCTTTTAAGGGCCTACCTTTGCCATAAAAAAGGGGGTGTGACTTGAGGGGACAAGTCCCAGACCTCACTGGGTGTCCCTTCCCTACCCCAGGCAAAACGGCACAAGACAGAAGTATTTTTACAAAGCAACTGGGCGCCTCACAACCGGCCTTAACCCTGGATTGCAACAGCGGAGCTACGGCCCCTCTCTCGCGGCCCGCCGCACCCCAAGTCCAGCGATGCTCTCAGTCCTCTCCTTCCACCCTTGCTCCTCCCGGGCCCCAACCTAGCCCGGCGCGGAGTCCCCGCGGAATCCGGCCCTCCCTCCCGGAGTGCCGCCGCGCGCAAAGTTTCAGCTCAGCGCGGGGTGAGGGGGCAGCACCGCTCCGGGTCCCCCCGAGCCCTCGGCCACAGCCCCGACCCCCGGGGCAAGCGCCCCTCGGTGCCTCCCCATCCGGCCCTTTGTGGCTCCCCCCCTCCCCCCCGTGCAACTTACAAATCCATAGCCCCGGGACTTGCCGGTCTGCCGGTCGGTGATGACCACTGCCTCCTCAATCTCGCCGAAGACCTCGAAGTACTTGCGCAGGCTGGCGTCCGTGGTGTGGTAGGGCAGCCCCCCCACGAAGATCTTGGTGTACGTCGTGTCCTTCTGCGTCGTGTGCATC
>NDGN011476973.1:0-13685 GCA_002564285.1 Tympanoctomys barrerae
AAGGAGGAAAGGATGATTTGAGCAATGGTATCAAACCAAAAATAAAATAACAATGGCATCAAAACAATCTAAGTTCTACCAGATTGTGACCTTGAGCTTTGTGTCTCTCTTCTGTAACTATTGTAGCCCAGGAATTTTATTAAGAAGTGTGAAGATTAGGTTATTTGTAAATTCCTGAACATAAATAGAACTCACTGACCAGTCCATTAAAAGATTGTGATGTTGATAGAGATAATATGGAGTTCAGAGTGAAGTCAACTCTTTTCACTCCCAAGAAACAATTCCTGTGAAGGTAGGAAGTAGAAGATTGTTCTTTCAGCTGTTAAAAATCTGTTCTTCAGCGGGAAAAATCACCCCTAAAGTAGAAATGTTAAATGTTCTAAGGCTTAATCTTATATAGAACATTCTAGGAATTCCTCTTAGTTTACTACAAAGAACTCATAATCAGAGAAAAGAGAAAAAGCTGTCCTATTCTATTAAGATGAAAAAGTCTAGGACTGGCCAAAGTCTAGGACTCAGCGGATTAAAATGCCCAGGAGTCCAATCTCTCAGCCTGCTATGCTGGCCCCACACCTGCAGAACACTGAGACAGCGATTGAGACTGGGTGTGGTGGCTTGCCTGCAATCCCAGCACTTGGGAGGTTGTAAACGGGAGAATTAGTATGAGTCCGATCTAGTGGTAAGACCCTGAATACCCTGTAGACTCTTCCCTAAAATTAAAAAAAAAAGTCTGAGATATGAAAGTAAGGGCTTTGATAATTTTTTAAGCTGGCTATTCTTACTATTAGAAACACTGTACTTACTATTACAAAATCTATTTCCTTTTTGAACCGTCAGCTAGCCATGAAGTGATGGGAGGTTATGATCATTTGTAATTAACTTGTGATTCACTATCATTTATAATTAATACACAAATCATGCTGACCTTGAAAAAGAACAACTGCTAAATATTACTACTTTCTTGGTTAGAATTTATCCTTTACAACTTGAAAGATTTTCATATAATCTGTATGAAATGAGTAAGAAAGAATTTCAGCTTCATCTGTCTCCAGAAGTCCCCACAGCAATGTTTCTTCAGCGATTTAGCAATCATTTATAATCATATATCTATAACCCTGAAAATGGGAAAATATTGAGAAGAAAACCTATTATTCTTTGGACTAATACTTTAATCCTGTTCAGTCTAGGATTAGATAGGTCATAAAGAAGGAAATGTCTGTTCTGGATGTTATAGGCCTTACAAGAGTAATAGTATCTACCACAAAGTGCTCTTGAAAATATATATTTGTACTATGTTAAATCTTACATAGGGGGTAGGGATATAGCTCAGCAGCCCAGTGCCAACCTGGCAAGTGCAACCTGAGTTTGACCTCCAGTATAAAAAAAAGACACAAAATATCTTATTCTCTTCCTAAATATTTTTGTTGCACATGAGATCTTTTATCGTGTGCAACTATATTGCAACTTGATACTATCTAAACCTTAAGATACAAAAACTCTATTTGTGTTTTTCAAAATACACTAATGAAGTTAACTTCACTCAGTCCTGTTCTGTGTGAGCATAGCCACCATCCACATGACTCTTTTCTGTTTAGGAAAGAAAATTCCTTCACATTTACAGTCTATGATTTGTTACTGCATTAGATACTTTCCCATCACTATGATAAAATAACTAATACTTATACCTTAAAGGAGGAGATGTGTATTTGTCTCATGGTTTCCAGGCAGAAATGGTGCAAAAGAAGGGCATGACAGAGGATAGTGGCTTACCCCACGTCACCCAGGAAATAGAGAGAACAAATACAGCAACAAGAATGTACACTCCCAGGTCAGGCCCCCTATGAACCACTTCAGTAAACTAGGTCCTTATTCCTAATAGCACATTCAGCTGTTCATATGTAAACCACCACAAAGTACAGCACCCTATTATCCAATCATCTTGCAAAAGCTCACCTCTGAGCACATAAGATATCTGGATGAACATTCTTGAAGTTACATAATAATTGTTCGGTAAATTCAATCTAGACCAACTATCTCACAATTCAAATGTAGTACTTTTTGTGAAAATAGGATATTCTAGATTAGGATTCTCAAGCTCTATTAATTTCACCACCAATCCCTTGCATTGCTGCTAAAGAGAAGTTAACCTATTCTCTATTTTATCATCTGTAAAACAAATTTTAAAGGTTGGCTTTGGGGGCCAGCCAAATAGCTCAGAGGATTAAAGCACCTGCAAGCAGGCGCAGGGGCCAGGAGTTCAAGTTCCAGGCCTTCTGTGCCAACCCTGCCCCGGGGTGCACTGAGATGGCACTTGAGACTTGAAATGGTGGTATGCACCTGTAATCTCAGCTCTTGGGAGACTGTAAACGGGAGAATCACACTATGAGTCCAATCTAGTAGTGAGACCCTGAACACTCTGTAGACCCTTCTCTAAAATACAATAAATAAATAAATAAATAAATAAAGGTTGACTTTGGAAAGGCATGCAGATCACAAAGAAAATAAATCAGACAGGAATTTGATGCCATACGCTCTATGATAGAACAGGACTACAAAGACCAGGATATTCCTTTGTTAGGCAGTACTGATTTGTATAACAAATCAAAGCCTAGAACAGCACTAACCTAACTCCACTTGCAACTCATTAACAGGATAGCTGTGCTCATATAGCTCAGGAAAATTTGATTACTAAGTATAATACCCTTGAGATGTGGATAATTCACATAAGAGCATACTTTGGAATGGCCCATGCATAAGTCAGCAGAGAGGAGGAATTCTAACTGTAAGATATTCTTCTAAAACAATTCACATTCAGTCACCTTCTTTGGTATGTTCTATAACACTAAGACTGCCATAGGCAAAATACCAAAGAGAAAGGGGACACAAGAGCTCTAGAAGGAATACTGGGGTAGAGGGATTTTCAATGGTATATTGAAGTTATGTTATAGTCCTTCTAGTGAAAATTCTTCTTTCATTTAATAATAATGAAGTGCCAGATATCCTTCCAAGTATTTGCCAAGAATGGCCTAAGAGGGACCACATGCAAAGCAGATGCACATTGTTTAAAGGAAGTGCTTGAGGCCTAACAGCTTTGGAACGATACCTGGAGATGGCTCTGGATATTATCTCTACCACAGTTGTCTTATGTTGCATGAAAGATGATGCAAATTGGACCAGGCAAAAATTAAAGATCTGCTACTCAGGATCACAATACACATGACTGATGCTCACAAAACAGCAGGTGCTGGAAATATGAAATCCTACTGGAAATCTAGCAAGGCTTTATCCTGTGCATGCAGGTGCATTTTTTGGATGAGCAACAGCATGTCACCTTTTAGAAAATGTGCCATGTAGCTATTGTAGGGGTAACATGTCAGGAAAGACTAAGAAATCCAGGCACTTTATAAGAAAGGAAAGCATACTTGGGAATCAGAAGTGGAAAATGAGAGGCTCACAGGCGCCTAAATTATGCAGACTCACTTATCATCCTCTAGGACATAAATGTTTTAGTTTTCTACTTCTGTGAAATGCAGCATTCTGAGGTGTCGCCGGTCTCCTGCAGCTGCTCTATACAACTCCATTATGCATGATCTTCTCCACCTACTATGTGCTATCTGATCATTGTGACTTGTGTATGTTCTCATGGTCCTTGGGACACTGTGCTCTCAGATTTCTTGCTTCCATTCTGCATCTACGCAGTACCAAAGTAAGAAGGAATTTGATTGAACCAAGTAATTACTCATCATCCCTTTTGAGGCACAAATCTTCCTGCTAAGCTAACTTTTAGAGTTTTGGCCAACATGGAGTGCTGACCTTGGCCTACACTGGAACAGTAAGAGGAGAAACTAAGAATAGAATATTCAGTGGAATTGTGGGTTGGGTCCCTTCCACTGAAGGTTCTAGGGGTAAAATGAGCCTTGAAGAGTTCATTCCTTTTCAGTTGTCACAGCCTAAAAAGTAAGTACCAAAGAAATGCACAGCCTCAGAGAAGCCAAAAAAAAAAATTCTTTTCAAAAATGACCACCAAGTATAGTTATAATGCTTGTTTTCACTTTTGAATAGTCAGTAGGAACTGAAATATAATTCAAAATTCTCTAAATAAATATGTTCTGTGCTTCAAGGCCAAATGTCAATAATCTCCTTCCTGATTTGTGACCAAAGGTACACAGATGTGAAGTGCCTAATGGTGAAAGACCAGTGAACAAAAGTACCAATCATAATTTCCCCCTTTTCCCCAAAAATTCTTGTCTAGAGGTGTTGAAAAGCACAGATGAGAGGTTCCCACCTAGGTTGGAATTGCTGGATACAGGGGTCACATAGCTCTTAAACAAGAAGACCCAGGATGATCATACTCTTGGGTGTTCCTGCTCAGGAAAGGGGATCTTCAACCCCCTGGCTACTCATTTTCTGGCCAAAGTTAGATATGATTCAATATAGCTTCTCTCTAACACCTCAGCCTTCAGAGTAAGTCCCAGGGCCCGAGGGTCGCCATCTGACAACTGCTAAAGACTTTCCAGCACTGCAACATTCCAATAGGGATTCAGGAAGCAGATCCTGAGAAAGAAAACTATGATCAATAAGATGGAGAATCAGACATAATTTGAAGTATCCTCCATGGTAAGCAGCTTTGTGAAAAGGCACTCAAATTTTCTCCTTTGTTAAAGTTTTGATTGTGCCAATAATTTTATTTATTTTTCTGCTGCCTATAGTTTAAAGAGACTTGAATATTTTAGAATGTATTATTCTATATGTCACATTTCTTATCAGCAAAAAATATCCTTAAAAATAACATTTAATTATTTCAAGATAGAAGAGGTTATCCCATTTTTTTTTTGGTGTCTATATTTGTAGAAGTTTAGGCATATGGATTTAAAGCTGATAAACACAGACTTATTAATTTGAATATAAAATCCAGGAGACTATGCTCTCTGCCCACTTCTCCACACAACCTAAAACTGTATCAATAGTTGCTTTATCTTGAGTCTTTCTCCTTTCCCTTTGGCCTTCTGTAAACACTTCCTGTTGCTTCTTAATTCAAGAATAAATTTATTTCAATCTTTAAAATGCAACCTAATCAAAGACTACTAACCTAATGATTTTCTCCAAACTGGATTTGTTGAGTTAGAATTTTCTGCTGGATGCTTCCTGAGAACCTTGTGTAGATTCTTACATAGCATGTTTAACATTGCTGGATCATTGACTACTTCCTTATTTATTTGTGCCATCAATACAAGAGAAAAGAATTGTGTATTACATACTTTTGTAAGCCTGGTACAAAACCTAGCATGTAAGAGGTACTCCATAAATGCTTCCTGACTATATTACCTAATGATCCATGATGATAAGATTTATTTTGAATTCTTGTTTTTAGTTAAACATTAATAGAACCCAAACTGAACATGAGGAAATTAAATGTAGTTAAAATAAAGATTCAATAGTAAAAGTGCCAGAAGTTATTAGACCTGGGGTTCAGCAAAAGGATCAACATGTGAAAAATTATGTGCATATTACTAGGGGTAATTCAATTATTGAGTTAATGTCTTGAAAAGACCTAAGGGGAGATATATATATATATATATATATATATATATATATATATATATATATTTACTGAAGGAAAAATATTATGCAGCCTTTATCCAGGGAAAACCCCTCTAATGTCCATTTCAGGCTTAAACATGTACAATATTATACAAATTAACTGACTGAAGGTATCATGTGCCAACATCATGAGTCATTCTATAAAGATGAGAAAGACACAGCACTCGCCAAATGGAGGCAATCTCAACTCATTCTTCACACACTTCTGCAGGTTGAGTCTGGCACTGATCTTTTGGCAAAAATATATCTCAACACTTACATTTCCCAAATAATCATGTTAGTTATTAATAATTGCTTACTAGGTATCTATACCCAATAGCTTCCAGGAGCTCAGTGAAAGATAATTAAAAATCTTAGAGGGAAAATAGCAATTTCTTAATTAATCTCACACGAAGCATAGAGAAAGTCAAGCAGGTCCTTTAAAAAAATAATTGAGAAGACCAAACACCTAAAGGAAACAATATACCAGAAATTTGGGGTGGAGAAACAGAGAAAAAGGCATACAGATGAGGAGATATTAAAAAAGAAATGTCAACAAACCAAATTTAAGAACCTCTTCCTAACCTCTTCATCTTCTTACTGTGCTACCCATCTCAGAAAAGGGATACCATCGTATGCCTGCTTATGTCAGCCAGAAACTAAGCAAATCTGTCACTTTTGGCTTAGAATCAGTGACCAAATACTGGAGATTCTAAATCTTTTGAACTCCTACATATAAAACCCTACCTGTTATTTACCATGTCCATGACTGCTATAGTTTAAATCTAGATGTCTCCTCAAAGCCTCAGGTGCTCACAGGTGTGGCTTTGGGAGGTGGCTGGATCATGGACGTGTGACTCTGGAAAATGGCTGTGATAACTGAATTAGTCCACTGATTGGTTTAGCACCTTTGTAGATAATGGAGCTACTGAAGAGGAAAACCCCATCCTATTGGGTGTGACATCAATGAATAAATAGACTTGCAGCAAAGACGGACTATAAAGGGAATAAAGCAAGACAGGCTCACTGCTTTTTGACTGACCTACCATAGAATGTTTTTCCCTGCCATGCCCCTCTGCCATTAGATGATGTCAGCTATGGCTAGACCCACCCAGCTATGGACTAAACAGTCTACAAACTGTGAGCTAAAGTAAACCTTCCCCCTCTTAATTTATGTCAGGTATTGTATACCAGTAATGGCATAGTGACGAAGACAATGATCTCAGTTTTGTCTACCATTATTTTTGTTGTATACCTCATCTTACAGAAAAATTATCTAGTATCTCCCCTATCATTCTCTACCACCAACAAGAGATTCTTGTAGACACTGTACCTACTGTGATTCTACTTTGCCTCCCTTCAGACATTTCTTCTTGCCATCTATAGCACATAAACAGATTTGCAGAATTCATTCCAAAGTGTCTCTCTAGCACATTACTCCCCCAAATGAACTTTGCTCCAAATATTTCAAGTGATTCTCATTTCTTCAAATGCACTGAAGCCCAGTTTCTCAGCACTTCTCTAGTCATGAGCTATATCTTCCACATCTGTGCTCATCTGTTTCCTACTTTGCTTTAGGTTCCTTAGTCACTTTGGCCCATCATCTAACTTTCACAGAATATCTCTTTGCAGTAGTAGCTCTCCAACTGTCTTTCCATACCTCACCAAATGGTTCCCTACACTGTAGGTGTTCATAGTGGTTTTTAAAAAAATGTTATTATTTATTGATTTACTTAAAATTCTTCTATAGTTTCTATAGCCCCAAGATAGATAAATCCTGAATCAAAACCTACAAGGATTCACATGAGGTAACCAGCACTTCAACACTGTATGGATTCCTTTTTCTCACTGTCCCCTTAAACTGGGAATGTAACCTTCTTCTCTTAAGGCATCTTTGCTCCTTTTATCACAAGATATATTTACACATGCTTTCCTGTCCTTACAAAGGGCCCTTCCATATCTGCTACCTTTACCATTTTGCTTAAATAACTCCTATTATTTAATATCAGCCCATTTTCCCTGTAAAAACATACCTACTCACAGGCATTCCTATATCTAGGCTCTAAAATCACCACATTTTTTCTGAGTTATTTCAAATTGTATTTAATTCTATTTTGTTTAAATAACTAGTGCATATTATTTAAACATCAGCCCCTTTGCCCAGCACCTGCTAACTGAGTAATATCCTAGTATCTAGGCTCTAATATTACAATATTTCTTTTTCCTCTAAGTTCTTATTGAAAATTACATTTAATTATAAGATTACTTGATTATAATCTGAATTCCCTCACTGAGCTATAAGCACTACAAAAAGCAGTAACCATGCTGTTTTTATTTAAAATTTCAATGTTCTGGAGAAGAATACTAATCTGGGAGTAGAGCAGAATGAGTTTGAAGCAAGAAACAGCATAGGAAGATGAATTAAAAGAATAGAAAATTTCACCATTAATATGGCAAGGCATAAATGACAAACATAATTTTCAAATCTCTATGATGCTAAGTCACTAGATAGGCATATTAGGTTTTTTCCTTACACTCTCAAGATGCAAAAAATCTGCACCTAATTCAATGAACAGATTTCTGGACAAAGACATAAATGTCTTCTGGGTTCACATTCAGTTTCAAAAGAGAAACTCTTCTATTCTAGAGCCATGTAAAAAGTTTTCAGCCCCATACAATTAGGTGAGTTCTCTACCTCATACAATACTACTTATTTTGGCAGTTGATGAACATAATCCTACACATAAATATTTAATAATCCTTTTATAGTCCTACTCCCAGTGTTACATAAGCACTGTCATACTTATTAACACGTAATTTTCATTATAAGAAAATGTCAATATACTAAGTTTTGTAGTTGAATTCCCAATAGACTTTTTCCCTCTCATATAGAATTAAATAAACAGTTAGAACTTACATTTTAAGTAAAGAGAAGAGTAATAATAACATATTTGATTAATAATTATTTGCCAAATTCTGTTGAACAACTCTGAGAAACATGAAACTTCAATTGTTTCCAGCTCCCAAATAAGATTGTTTGGAAATAATTATCTAATCTAGACCAAATTCTATATGAGAATTTTAGAAGAAACTAGGAACATTATTGGTGAAAAAATTAACTGCCTTTGATTTTCTTTGACTCACATTGCCAAAAGCACTCAATTCTGCACTTTACTTTGTTACAAAAATATAGCCAGTGGATATGGATGTAAATATTTTATAAACCAAATTATAATTTTCCTTTAGTCATTAGGAAACTCTAGCAATTAAGAGTCATCCATATTCATATAGGGAAAACATTTTTCCAAAGATAAAAAGCTTCAGTTTGAAAATTCAAGAAAGCCTACATTCAAAAAGCCTATATTTCCTCAAAAAGGAAAGAAAGCAGGAAATTAAATGTGAGATGGTGTCACTGGCAGCTTGAACTCAAAGGACGCCGAGTTACAGTGCCCCTCCCAGAAAGACACTTCACTAAAGCTGAGGGTTGATTTAGCCAACAGAACTTGTAAATAATCCCCAATGCTAATTAGCAAAAGAGGCAAAATTACTTCATTCATTATTCAGAAAAATTCAGTCCAATTTATGTGCAGATTAAACAGCACCAAATTAAATGTGTGTCCAGTGAAAAGAACTGACCCTCAGGAAGACACCTTCTGTGAGACACCAGTTGTGAAGGCTATTGAACTCTCTATGCACAGCACAAAATAGCTTCTGGTGGAGAGCATCAAGTGATTTTACACTTTATACAGGATTTTAGGCAGCGTGCCTACTAACAGGACAAAGGCCCATGGCAAAATGGTCATTAGAAGGGACATCTCTGAAGACTTGGATCGGGCTATTTCTTAGGCTTTCATTTCCCACTTTCATGTCCACTAAAAAGAGCCTGCCATTGAAAAAATGCAAATTAAAACAACACTGAGATTTTACCTCATTCCATAAAGAATGGCTATATTTAAGAAATCAAAATAATAACAAAAGCTAGCCAGGCTGTGGGGATAAAGGAATACTTCTTCATTGTTGGGAGTGTAAAGTGGTACAACCACTGTGAAAGGTAGCATGAAAATTTCTCAAAAGACTCTGCATAGCAAAGGAAAGGATCAGCAGAGTAAAGAGACAACCTAGAAAATGGGAACAACAATCTTGCCAGCTTCTCCCCAGGGACTAATATCTAGAATAGATAAATAACTCAACTAATCCAAAAGCGAACTTCTGAAACAGACACTTCTCTTATTTAGCTCACAATTCATAGAGGTTTCAGTCTCTATTCTGCTGGTTCCAAGGCATAGTATCATGTAGAATAGGAGCAACCATTCATGGGTGTGGAAGACAGCAAAAGTGACAAGGGAAGATGAACAAGCCTCTCTTCGGCCCTTACATGCAAACTATCCACACTATGGCATCTGTAATACTTACATACACAATCCCAGCCAGAACTATGCCAAACCAATCAATATAGTAATTTACTAATTACACTTAATTGCCCTTAATCTCAGCTTTACATACTCTAAAAACAGCCACCACTGCAAAAGCCCTATGATCACATGAGGCTTTGGGGAGACATCTAGACATAAACTGCAACACCTTCCAAGAAGGCAACCAGATTTTGACAACACTTTGAGTGTGAGAGCTGGGTGGATGTGTAGGCATTAGACTGAAGGCAGAGAAGGTAAGATAGATTCATTTGGGGCTATGCCTCAGATATCAAGCTAGGTTAAGGGAGTACTGACTATCACATAGGCTATCAGAGACACCGAATGGTTTGTTTTGTTTTTAAAAGACAATAACCTGATAATGCAAACCAAAGGATTAAAAATTGCTAGCTGCTAATAGCGTTGCACTTTGAGATTGAACTCTAAGATTAATTATGACTCAGACAAAAATTTATCACATTCTTAGCAGAACTTATATTTTAAAATACCATAATATACATGGAAGATATAGATTGTCTCAGGAAATATCTGGATAAAAAGTACTGTTTCATACTATTTGCTTAAATATCTCTATGTACAGAAATTGAACTGACAGTGTACAAAGCATCCATCAAACATACAAATAATAAAACGTGAAAACAATATTGGAAGTTATATACCTTAGAGCATAAGTTGCTCAGGTAAATAGTGAAGAAAAATACATTTTGAATCTGCATGTAGAAGCAAGAGACTCTATCAAGGTGATGATTTTCACCTTGGAAAAGGAAAAGAGCCAACAGGAAGTATTAAGAGTAAGGCAAATCTCACTGCTTAGTTTTTTTCATTCCAACCATATTGCATTCTGTGTCTTCAGTATATTGTGTTTTCCAAAGTTTGTCTGTCAGGAAGTGGCATGAAGACACTTAAAACTTTATTTTAACTTTGAAAGTGGTATTCAGGTAAGCCTGTTAAGCTTTTCTTAAACAATGAGAAATCAAATAGTTTAGAAAATGTCCTAATTCCAGGCATGGTGGGGCATGCCTGTAACCCCAGCATGCAGGAGGCTGAAGCAAGAGGATTACCATTAATATGATTACCAGGCTACATGAGTTAAAGGCCAATATGGACTACATAGAAAAGTCCTGTCTCAAAGTGAAAGCGTATTGATATTTTTTTTTCCATTAGAGACAAGAGGTGAGGCCAAAACTACACAGACATCATTCAGTCATGAAAAATGTTCATTGGTAATTAGTATAACTATAGAGAAAAGCAAATAAATACAAACAGTTATAAAATCTTTTATATGATGACAACTTTAGAAGTTACATAATACCAGTAGCACATAATGTGATAGAAAATTTCCATTTATTATACTTACTGGTATTTTCATGGAATTAGACAAAACTAGAGAACTTCACAGTATGAGGCCGATATGTGAGAAGGGAGTAAGGGTCAACAACTATTTTTTCATCACTGAAATCCAATGTCAGAATTTTTTTGTTTATTAGTAATAATTTTGTAAGCATCTGCTTAGAAAAAGTATGTCTTGAGACCCAGACTGACTGAATACCACCACTGTGTGCCACAAAGAGGACATCATTACATGGGTGTCAGCACCTGGACCCCAGGGTGACCCTGAACTGCTTTACTCACAGGTGGTGGTGTAAGTGCACCTCCTGAATTTAAAGCAAGTTTAGAGTAAAGTAGGTTAGCTGTAATTCTGGTTAGATTATAGCAAGAATTTTCACATGTTCTACAAGAGATTGGGTACAGAACAGAAAATTATGGACTTTGCTTTGTTTCATACTCAAGTATATCAGATGTTAAGAGTAAAGATCTTCATATAAATTTTTGAAATGTTAGGTCTAAAATGAGAATAAAAGAAAGCTCAAGAAAAACTAATGACTTTATTTTCAAAGGCTTACCTTGGTGGGCTATTCCATATCTTGAGAAGCCTAAATTTAATACTTTGTTACAAACAATAAATCATGATTTTTAATAATTAGCAAAACAGAGGAAGAATCATTATAAAGGCTCCACTTTGCTATAAATGGACTAGTTGATTACAGTTTCTTTGTTACTGTTTAAAAACCTTCTAAACACATGGAGGAAAGAAAGTGTGGTTGATAGTCATATTTAACATACCTGAGAGCTAAAAGCGGATACAGAAACACAATTATCAAAGACAGTTTTAATCAGGAACCCACATCCAAGCCAGTGTTGTCTACCTGGATATAGTATACTCAGCATCTCTGCTGAATGTGGCGAGTGCCTGCCCACAATGTGACAAGTTGCTGATGTGCTGCTCAGTGTTTACTAATCAAAATTTCTCCACAATTGCAGAAACTTGTATAATCAGATCAACTAGAACCTATTGACAGATCATCAAAACTGTGTAATCCTTCCCAGTGACTTTAAGTTAGGTCTCTTGAATGGAATAGAAATAAAAAATTAATAAATAAGCTCTATATTGTATCATCTCTTATTTAAACGCTTTCTTAAAGATGAATATAGATACCTGGCTAGACTGGAAACATCCTCTTTCCTTCTTATTAATATGTTTTGCTTTTTCACTATTATAATTGCTATCACTATTAGTTTACTGTTCTTATAAAAGTTGTGATAAATATACTAAAATTTCTCTTAAACTTTGTTTCCCTGGGCAGGCACTATGTGATTGATACATACCAAAAGATGAAGTAACATTAAGCCAGAGGATAGACTAGAGAAAAGCAAAGG
The DNA here is from genome assembly GCA_002564285.1 of Tympanoctomys barrerae. Taxonomy (NCBI): domain Eukaryota; kingdom Metazoa; phylum Chordata; class Mammalia; order Rodentia; family Octodontidae; genus Tympanoctomys; species Tympanoctomys barrerae. The sequence continues at coordinate 12,729 of NDGN011476973.1, forward strand.
TAGGTTGAAAGAATAAAAGTAAGAGTAATGGATTAGTAGAGGTTTAAAATGGAGGCATTAGAGAGGAAGTTAACAAGATAATTAAAAAATATAACAAGGGAGAATTTCTGCCTGCTATAAGGAAGTGAATATGGATAACAGGAGGGAAATCAGTACTAAGAGACACTTTGAAATTCCAAGATTAGGGGGATAATTATGTCACATCAAAGAAAGGAAAGATGGCAGTAGGAGATACTGGTTTTCCTACAAATGGAAGATGTTGGTATAAATTTGTTCAGCTTGAAATTAATATGGTAAATAAAAGTAACAAAGAAGAATATACCAAAATATGTATAATAAATCAATTGTATCTAGATGCTTCTAAAGTGTGTGAAGCTAGCTGGTGTGCTGGTTTGCTGAATGACGGAAAGAAAATTAAATTGATCGTTTGCCTAACAAACTGGTTGCAAACACAAAGATCTTATTCTAAATCAATATGATTAAAATTAATGCAAATTTTGTATAAGGAGTAATTATAGCACTGTCTCCTAAATGTAAGAAACTAAAAGAGCAAATAAGATCCAAAAGTACAGTGGATATTGTGAAAGGGAAAGAAACTCCTCAAAAAGAAAGAACAACTGGGATGGGGGAAAGGTGAAAAGAGGGAAGGAATATATATATATATATAGTTTGTGTTTATATTGCTTGACCAATCTTACATGCCTATGTCTGGTAATCTGAGCAGCTACTTTGAAGATAACAATATGCAATATAATAACCTTTGTTACTTTCTGATCATCTTGTTCTGAAATTCTGAATCATTTTTATTGTCTATTATCTTTAAAATTAAAAAAAACACAAAATACAAGCATTTAGTCTTTATTTATAAACAATATTTGCCCCTACTCTGAATGGTCAGAAGATGTAAAAGTTTACAGTATTCTGGATTTGTTTGTGGGTTTTTACATATATTTTCCA
>NDGN011476979.1:0-15687 GCA_002564285.1 Tympanoctomys barrerae
CTGCGGTGTCACCCAGTTCTGGAGGTTGGAAGCCCCAAATCATGCTAGTGGCCGCTACATTTTCTGAATGCTCTAAAGAAAGGTCCATTTCATGTCTTGTTGCTGCCTACTCATTACTTTCATACATTTTGATTTTTTTTTCACTCATAGATAAATCCCTGTAATATCTGCATCCACCTTCAAATGCTGTCCTCTTTTTGTCTCTCCACTAAAGGTTTTTCCTTCTCCTCTTCAAAAGAACATCCGAGGTACCCTAAATACAGCATGTTCTCATCTTAACACCCTTAGCTGCATCTTTCCAGACACTGTTCCAGATGAGCTCGCTCTCGCACTTGCCAGAGGTTAGGACTGAGGTAAATAAGGAGGCAAGAGAGTCCTAAGTCTCCTGTAAGTCCCTGCATTGCAAAATGGTCCAATACTCTTAGCATTAGAGGTTTATGAGATGGTCACACACAGGCTAAAGAGCTGCGGAGACAGCTCAGTGGTCTAAGCACCTGCTTGGCAAGCACAAGGACCCAGCTTGTTGTTGTTGTCTGTTTGTTTTTATGTACTTAGTACAGGGTGTACAGGGTCTCACTGCACAGATCAGACTCAGCGATCCTCCGGTTTTCAGCCTCCCAAGTGCTGGGATAACAGGTGTGTGCCAGCATGCCCAGTCTCAATTACCTTCTCAGCTCACCCTGGGGGTAGGACCGGCACAGCAAGTGGGGAATCAAACCCCAGTCCCTGCATCTGCATAAGCAGTGCTTTAATCCCCTGGGCTGTCTGGTCAGCCAGCCTTAAGGCCCAAGTTTGATCTCCAGTACCGTATGGCCACCAAAACCGGGCATGGTGGTGCATGCCTATAATCCCAGCCCTGGGGAAGCTAAAACAAGAGAATTACTATGAGTCAGAGCTGTATGGTGATACCTTGTACCAAATAAATAAATAAATAAATGATTTTTTAAAAAAGTAACTGGAGTGTTATGTTTTGATGGGGCATAATAAATGTGAGATATATTCTTTGTTTAATTTAAAATATTATAATACTGCAATCCAAAATGTACAACTTTAAAAAAAGAAATCCTACCCCAGGCAGGATATCTGTCTCCATCTCTTTATCACCATTCTAAATTGGATACTCGCTGCACAACCCAGGTGGGCTCCAGAGTTGATAAAGTATCTGACATTCAAAGATGCATCTGAGCACACAACAGAAAGTTCACCCTGCTCCTGCCTGGAACCCTCTGATAGATCGTCATATTTACAATCTCAGCTGCTCATTCTGCTGTTCGTGGAAAATAAATGGCTCTTGTAAAGAATATTAATTACAATAAACTTTTCCATTTAATAAAACTCAACCTTTCAAAATGGGGCTGCAGGTGAAACTGGAGAGCAGAGGTGAAGGGCATGGCAGGGTGAACAGCCTGTTACACCGATGCTTCGCCGAGAGCAGATGGTGTTCAGGATCCGTCCACTTACGATCACTCCATAATAAAGATTAAACTTGCGTGTCCCCGTATGGAGGTGCGCTCGGCTGGCTGCCAGTGTTCGGAAACTAGTTCTTGGCCCACCTTGTTCCATGTGAATTTTTTTCCTCCCCATTTGTCTGAATCATTTCATATTTCTAAATATAAATCTGTTCATTAAGACGTTAAAATTTAAGGAAAAATGCTCACTTCATGTCATCATTATTTTTCTGTTCTATGAGCCCGTAAACACTGATTGGTGATTTGTTTGTTCTTCCAGGTCTTAATTTTGCAATAATATTTTGAGCCACGCACGTGTTTTAGCCATAGCTTATTGTTGAGACACGTGAAGGTGATAATTAGACAATGAATACAGGCTTTTTTCTCCCCCTGAAAAGCTAGCCTTGGAAGTGAAGAAAGGCGGGTGTTCCAACAAGGCAGCAGCTGTAACTGAAATTCTACCGCACAGCAGGGAGTCCAACCCAAGGCGGCTTCATTCTTCTCATGAGTTGGCTGGGAGCCATTATTTTCAGGGGATAAAGAAGAGCATTGTTCCTGCCTGAGACCACTCTTGAGTTTCCATGGGAAGCCCACACAGGACCTTGGGATGATTATGTGCCCTGAAAAAAACAACCCGTTGATGATTTTTGCAGCAGTCTGTGTAGGTCTGAATACTTGAAAGCATTCAGGTGACGGGAGAATCAAAGGTATATGTTTTTCAAGCGTCACATAAAACCAATGATACAATTAACCCCTTTTTCTGTCTTAGCATGTACAAAGTTTCCCATAGATTATTAGGCGCTATCTGAGGGACTGCCTTAGCATTTGTTCAGCAACAATTCATTTTCAATCTCTAATAATTTCTTATAATCTTCACTAAGTACTATTTTTTTTTCTTTTCTTTCTTCCTCTTCTTTGTTTTGTTGTATTAAAGATTGAGCCCTGGGAACTTCGTATTGAGCCGTAACCCCAGACCTTCAAAAACGTTATTTTTGAGACAGGCTCTTGTTAAGTTTCCCAGGCTGGACTGTGATTTACAATTCTGCTGTAATTTACCAAAGTGCCGGGATTAAAGGCAGGCAGTGCGACACCCAGTACTGATTGCCATTTTTAAAACTTGTTTTATCAACGTATAATATAAAGGCAGAAAAAATATTATATTAAAATCTTAAAGGGACAATGTTGGTTTCGTCAAATGACTATACTTGTGTGACCCTCACAGGTCATGAGACACTTCCAGAAACACAATTTCCCCTGTCTCCTTCTAGTCACCAGCCTTTTCAAAATGAGTGGCTCTGCTGACTTCTGACCTACTCAAATTTTATTTCCATTGAATCAGTAAAATAGACAATATAAATATTTTCCTGGCTTTGTACATTAGCATTATATTAATGAAAATTCATCTATGTTTTTCTGTAAGGTTATAATTTGCTTATTCTCTCTGATGACCTCTGTTCCATTATAAGGGTGTGGAAGATTTTTCTTAACAGATTTGCTGATGGCATGTTTTAGGTGGCTTCTATTTCGAGGCAGTGTTGAATAGAGCTGCCAAGAACATTCTAGCACAGTATTTGTATGTCATCGTATAAGGCTTATATATCCTAGGGTAGAACATTAGGAACAGTTTTCCCTGAATTTCTGTTCAGTGTTGTAAAACCATGTACATCTGTAAGGTGGTTCTTTCTACTGCCTACATTTATATTAATATGTAATGTTATTCATTCCTACACTTCCTGGGAGAGCTGCTATATATTGTGTTTGCCCATTTCCCATTGCTATGGCCAAGTGACTGGCATAAGGGACTTAATAGAGGAAATATTTATTTTGGCCTATGGTTTCAGAGGTTTCAATCCGTGCATAACTGGCTCCCACACAAGAACATCATTGGTGGACAGGCACCACTAAGGAAAGCCACTCTATTCATGGTACATGAAGCAGAGAAGGGGAAAGAGCCAGAAGAAGGGCATAGGGACAAGACTACCACTCAAGGCACACATACCCTGGGGACCTGCCACCTCTGAGTGGGCAGTGCTTCCTAAAAACTCATTGACTTAATGCACTTATCAGTAGGTTCATCCATTCCATAAAGTTAAAACTCAGAATCCATTCATCCCCCAAGTCCCACACCTTCAGTACAACAAGGCTTTCGGGGAACATGATGGAGCCAACCACAACGCCTTTCATAATGGGACGATGGGACTTCAAATCATCAAAGGATGATGGCCCCAAGACTTCCTGAGTAGATGAATTGTGATTTTTACAGCTACTCTTCTTATATTGTGCTTGTTCATTTTATCCCCTTTAAAGTTTATGAACCCCTTTCTTTCTCTGCTATACAATGCCATTCTTAACTTTGGACTCTTATCTTCTACCTTTCATACCATTTATGTAAATGGTTCCACTGCTTTCTGCCTCTGACACCTCTATCTAGTCCTACCTACTATCCCACCGAGAGGTGGGAGGTCAGTAGAAATAACTCCATTTTTGTCAACAGTTGTAGTTCTCAAAGTTGAATCACATTGTGATTGCTTCAAAATACTCAATGCTAAGTCAAATTAAGACTTTGTTTCCTCCAACCTTCATAAATAAATTATCATCCATTAATCTTCCTCTGCCTCAACATCCACATTCTTTCCAGGACTAGTTTTTACCTTTATAACCTTTTGCTCTTAAAAATGATCCTCAGGGCTGGCCAGATAGCTCAGCAGATTAAAGTGCCTGCTTAGGTAGACACCGGGACCAGGGTTCGATCCCCACTGCGCCATGCCAGTCCCATCCCTGGAGTGCAGTGAGAGTGTACTTGAGACTGGGCATGGTGGCACGTGCCTGTAATTCCAGTGCTTGGGAGGCTGAAAACAGGAGAGTCACTATAAGTCCATTCTACATAGTAAGGACCTATAGACCCTGTACTAATTACATTTAAAAAGATCTTTAACCTACATATTTGTTACAACCAATTGTTTATCATTCTGTTTTTTAGGATACTTTTTAAAATGTGTACAGTTTTGTATACTGTGTATAATATAAAATTACTTTGCTTCTTCCGTTAGATTAGAAAGTACATCTTAGCAAAGTCTAGGTTTCTTTGGTACTCCACATGCCTTCTGTACTCTTTATACATGGTCCATACTTATGGATACAGCTAAAATATTGTTGACAGGTTTTATTTCAGGTGCTGTTATTTTCAGTTAGGGAGTTGATGTAGTTGTCTCTGATTTGTCGTGGGGTATAGATGTCATATACGATGAAGGCAGCTATTGATATGCAAAGTAAAATTCTTAGCCAGTGTTGATTCCTGACGATTTCCTTTGCTATTACTGTACTAAGGGTGGCATGCTTCTCTTTTGAAACCAACTAAGCTGGAAATGCTGTCCTAGGCTGGAGAATAAGGCATTAGCCAGCTTTTCAGAGGGCGTGAAGTTATGTTTATACAATATTCTAATCCTGCACATGTCAGAGTTTAGTCAAGGTAGGTAATACCAGCTTCATATTACTGATCAGAATCTTTACAAAAATGCAAGGTCTCCCTCCTACAAGCTGGTCAGTGACCTCGCCTCCCTCTGGGCTGATTGCCAATGCGTGGTACTTTGCTGAGTCTGCAGAGAGGCCTCTGGAATGCTCCCGTAACTGCAAGATAAATTATGTTTCCATTCAAGATGTGCATTTTGAAAATGCTTAGCATCAAGTCTTATGCCTTGTTCATTTCCTTCAGCTTTCTTTTTACTTTTCAAAAACTGAACAGCACATGTATCAAATGTGTTAAATTGATGACTTCACTTGCTGTTATAAGGTACCTCTAGTGCTTATCCCCTCAAGCCTGAGGGCCTGAATTTACTTCACAGGATTGTAAGTGCTGGAGGTTTAACTGGTGCATGTGCAAAGTGTTTGTCTAAAACTCAAAAAATCCTGAACTCCTGTTCTCTTTTGTAGCTATCAATCCTAAATTACAACTTCAGCTTTATGACAATGAGAAGGGGCTGTTGTAAAACACAATTGTTGTACAGGTTTTATCCTTTCTACAGTGAAAAGGAAAAATGTGTGTACTAACCTTCAATAAACATTTAGAAGATTATATTGAAGGCTCTCCCGATCTGGTAGAAAGCTGTCGGAAGTATTGCTGAGTCCACAGCCTACAAGAGAGAACTAACATGACTGGCGCACTTTGTTTCTCAGCTTATAAATATGATTCCTCCCAAAGACAAATGCAGTGCTACAAATGAAAAGGGCACTCAAAGAGATTTCTAACTCAGGGTACAAAGATGTAGAGAGTAAAATTATATATATATATATATATATATATATATATATTATAAGCATCTCTTTTTTTCTGCGCTCTAGCATTTGAAGTCTAAGGTTTCACAAAATGTTATTTATCTTATTTATAATGACATGAAGAATTCATTGCCCTGCATACAGCTCACATACTTTTTGTGGTTCACAAAGCATAATGTGTTGCCAGGTCTTTGAAAGTCTTAATGAAGTTCTTCTTAGGCTATGCATGCCACACCCACCAACACTTGGAGGAAAATGGTCCAGTTCAAATTGATAGGTCAAGAGCTAGTTATGAATGTGAATCTGCTGAGCTATTTGGCCAGCCTTTTTTTATTATTTATTTATTTATTTGATACCAGGGATATCTTCATAGTGGGCTTCGTGGGGTGGATTAGTGACCCATTCCATGTCAGGTAGCTGGTTTCCATGCAGAGCTGTTATCTATTATCTAAAAAATAGTGTATAGCATTTTTAGTCCTTGAACTTTTGCCTATGAAAGTGTAGGTTTGGTATCACTAGAACTGTGAATGGAATGAGCAAAGAAATAAAGGTAAAAAAAGATTTTTTTTAATTGTAAAGAAAAGTATATAGTGTCATTTGAAATGTACAACTTATGCGAAGAAATCTAGAAACAAAATCCTTCTTTTTGTAAAGTGATACTCCTTGTTTTCAAGGAAACACACCAGCATTGACTTTAACCAAATGTAGCTGTGATAGGAGAAAACAACGTAAAGAGCAATAGCATTTAGAACTATAAGGAAAGATGGCTGTAGAATGAAGAAGAAACATCCTTCTTCCAGGTATAGAGATATCATTATTGAAGTGTCAGTTAAATACTCATAGGGTTTTCTGCTCTTTAAAATATTGTGAAAATATAATTTCCATTGTCACATTGTAGTAAAAATGATATATATTCCAAAATTGGCATAATTAATTTCATGTACTTTTGACAGTTTTCTCCTATTTCTCATTGTTACAGGTGTTCGTCTCTCTCTGGTAACTTAAATGAGCACGCTGCTTTCTATTGACCCTCTGCTTATGTTGTAAAGCATATAAACCTGACTGATATTCATAATTATTATTAGAACTCAAGGAAGGATTAGGTAAAATATATGTGCTTTATGATTTTCCCCTTAGTAGAAAGCATGTAAAGAAAGGAGAATTTTTAAAAAATTATTCAGTTACAAATTTCTGAATATTGGGCCAGGGATTTAGCTCTGGCATAAGCAAGATTCCGACTTTGATCGCTGGTACCAAAAAAAAAAAAAAAGAACTAATAATAATAATAATAATAATAATTTTTAAAGGCCAGCCAAATAGCTCAGCGGATTAAAGCATCTGGTTAAGGAGACACAGAGGCCAGGAGTTGTATCCCCAGGCCTGCCATGCCAGCCCCACCCCTAGGGCATGCTGAGATGATTGAGACTGGGCATGGTGGCACGTGCCTGTAATCCCAGCTCCTAGGAGGCTGTAAACAGGCGTATCACTATGAGTCAGATCTAAGCAGTGAGACCCTGTACACCTGATACACCCCGTCCTAAATACAATAAATAAATAAATAAATAAATAAAATTTTAGATGATTTCAAATTTGGATTGGATGACCTTGGCATGTTGATTAGAAGATTCTTATCTTTGAAATCAGTCCTCCCTCTCCCCTTTAAGTCTAATCTCTTCAGCCCCATGTGGAATACATTGCATATTTTGGAATTGTGACAACAAAATAGAAAAACGTTACTGTTCAGCGCCCTCTGCTAATGTGGCTGGGCATAGGTGTCATCTTTCTACGTATCACTGCTGTGTGCCACATATATTACATCCACTGAATATTCACAATTAGAATGGAAAATAATCAATTAAATTCCACTGAATAGGGGAAGAATACTCGGTGCTGAAGGATGAAACAAACTGATCAGGGTCACTCAGCGAACGTTTAGGCAGACCTGAAGTTAGAAATTAGCTCAGCTGATACTAGTGTTTGTTTACACCTCCAGCAGGCTGGCTGTATTATCCTCTCTGTGTGACAATGGGACACACCCTTAGTTCTCACTTGTGGGTGGAGATTAAAAACTTGTGGTGTCATCAGAAACCCTCGTTTCCACAAACCCTCTTTTACTTGCATGGCAGTTTCAGGAAGTCGCCTCAAGCACTGAGAAGAGTTATTACCCTTTCATTGATGACTTTTGATGATTTTCAGAAATGTAGCATACTTAATGCCATCTGAACTTCTGTCCTTTGATTTTTATTTTCTTTTGTTCTTTTTGTCTTTCCACACACATGCAATAATAATGCTTCTTCAAATTGGGCTTATGTGTGTCCAAAACATTTTTGCATCAAACTTCACATTTATTTGGAGGCGTTGAAGTTATTGTACATAAAAACTAAAGTAGTCATTTTCTCAGTTGTTTTATATGAGTTCTCTGAATTTCGATAAGCTCAGACATTTTGTCAGAGTTTGTGAATGAGGGAAGCAGCTGCGTCATTCATGAATCTTGACTCCTGGGAGGGCCTTTTCTCATTGGTCCCTTTTTTGTTTTGTTTTGCATTGGGTGCCAGGAATCGAACTCAGGACCTCCCACTTACCACACAGGTGCCGTCTCTGAGCTAAATCGCTAGCCCTTGTGTGATGCCTTTAGATTAGTGGTTGTTAAAGGGGGAAAGGGAGTCTCACAAGGGACAGAGACTTCTGTGGTTGAAACGAGGCCTGAGATGGCTCTGGCGGAGCTCACCTGCAGAGGCTCTGGCGGTGGCACGTCACCCAGTACAGGGAGCAGGTTTCCTCAGTGCAGAACGATCTGACTGAACATGTCCATAGCACTGATTTTGAAATAGTTTGTCTTCTAGAAATGTCTATCTGTATTCCCTCTCTTTTTTGTTTCTTGTGGCAAAGAGCAAATACTGATTCAAAGAGGTCACTCTGACCACTTGAACCTAATCATCTACAGATTTTTTAAAAATCACATTAGCAGAACAAATGAACTCAGATTCTGAATAGAATAATGCTAGATAAGTGTTCTAATTCTTCTATAAAACAATGTGTTCCCCTTAGACATACTAACTTTAGTGTTCCCTTGACTTCCCTAGCCTTAATCTCCTCTATTGTAAAAGGAAGGGTAATTCCTGTCTTACAGAATTTTTTTTATAGGGTTAGAAATTCTCATTATTTTCTTTCCCATGCCTTTGTCTCACCTCTTCATTTTAAAGCATAAAGTCCATAAGATGCTTAGAGGTATCCTGTTGTGTTGACCTATGGGCTTCACTCATTATCTAGACTTTAGTCCTAGCTACACAATCTATGTTGCAAACCACCTTTGCCTGGTAAATACAGCAGCAAGTGTCTACCTACTTCAGGAAATATGTCTTCCAGAGCTTCAAAAGGATCCCCCTAGATGAGCAGTTTAATTGAAAGAAATTATGATTCATTGATTCACTTCACCCTTGTCTGTCTTCCTCAGAATGAGAATGAGCTGAAGGTTTGGTATCTAGTCTTTACTGATGCCCCCAAAGGAGAGAGTGAAACCATACAGGAGAGAGAATAGATATGCAATTAGTTAGAATTGGGTTCAGTCCCATTTGTCTCTTTTGTAGCTATTTATTTCTATGCTTCACTTAATGTTTCAGAGTCTGAGTTAGATTTTCTGTAAGATAGTGCTGTCTTAGGAATTAAAACAAACAGCACATGCAAAATATTCTTAGGATATGATTATCAAATGGTAGTCAGTTATTTATTGCAATTCCTAAGTACATCTAAGCAGGATGTATTACAAGACTACCTAACAGAGACCTAAAACTATGGATAATACAGAACTGCATTATGCATTTTGTTCTGTACATGCCTATGATAAAAATTAATTTATAAATTAGACACAGAGATTAACAACTAAAAATAAAACAGAACATTTATTATTTATCAGCATATACTATAATAAAATTGCCTGCATAATTACTCCTGTACTTTGGGGCCATTCTTAAATAGAGAGAGAGAGAGAGAGAGACAGATGACAGACAGACTGACTGACTGAGAGACAGAGAGACAGAGAGAGAAAGTTCCTTGGGCACAAGCACTGAGAGCCCAGACAGTGGATCTGGCTCTTGCCTGTCTACTGCACGACTGATGCAAGGAGAGCTGATGTAGCACAGTGATGCAGCAGAAAGTGATCACTCTTGTCCTGGAAGGGAGGGCGAGAGCCAGAGTAAGACAATGCAAGCCATTATCACACCACTCAGAATGGCCCACACTTTCAAATGTATCGTGTACTCCTAGAATTTTATATGCAATATTCTTGGAACACAGTTGATTGTGGGTAACTAAAAAATACAGAAAGCAAAAAATGTCAACAAGGAAGGAAAATATGTCAATGCAAAGTGGTTCCAAAATATTTCTGAATAGTTCCTTAATTCGTGAATCCAAAGGGTGAATAAGAGGAAACATTAACTGGAACATCTTCATATTCTGACTGCTTTAGTGGGGAGGACAAAAGTCATTCCAGGTTCTATTGTCCCTATTTTTAAATCTTCCAGCTAATAATTTTATTCATCTCTCTACCCATTTCATTGATGTGTAGGACTCAGTATATGTTTCTTATTAACTGAATATATGAATAAATGAGTAGGTGCTGAGCTGGTAGACTTTGTCAAAGTCTTGGAAGGACTCCTTCTAAATAGTATTATAAATATGAGTCTGAAAATCCCATTCTAAATAAAATCAAACAATTCTTATAAAAATAGTGACATTTTAAGACCAGAAACTAAAAATAACTTCACTTAAAAAGTGGTTGGTAAAGTCCAACCTTGAGTGTGTTGCTCCATAACTTCCCCATCCCCTTGCCCTTAATTAAAAATAATTTCTCCTCTTTCTGATTTTGTGTTCCGTGGACTTGCAGTTTATAGTGGCAGATGAAGTGGAAGGAAACAAAGTACGTCAGGAATATGTATGATCCTCCTTCATAAGATGCCATTAAACAGCAGAGAGTTTAGAAGTGAAGATAGAATGGAGATTCTGGATAGAAAGGAGGGAGAGAGCAGGTTTTCCATTAGTTCTGAGTGTATTTGAAAGTCCTTCCACACCTCATAATATATCTACTTTACTTTTGATAAAAAATAACCTGTAATTTATCTCAGGTACAATGAACCTTCCAAGAATAAGTAATATGTTTATTGCATGGCCTCATATACCCTCCAAAACTCACTCATTTTGTCTCCTCCCTACTTCCTTGAGAAGCTTGTGTGTAAGACTTCAAGCACTTGTGGACATTTTTGCTAGAAGATGGGTATATAAGCATCTCTAGATCTTTCCCAGAAAAATAAAATGTTGGGGCAAGGGATAGAAGAATACTTCTGAAGACATGAAGTCATAAAAGAATCTAAATATTGGACTGAAAAGCTGCACAGACCCATATTGTCTTTAGTGAGCTTTCTAGTCTTTTCACAGGATATTTTTGCCAAGCTGTAACGCATACATTAAAAGTATTATCAATGAAGGCTATTTTTCATTGTTTTTTATTGCTGTAGGAGAATATACAAGCCTCCTTCACTGATTCATTGAAGAGCACTGTTCCCTTCCTTGGGGAGCTGTTATTTCAATAAAAACAATGGAATCAGTTAGCATAGGTAATAAAATAATTATAGTAATTTATTTTGGCTATTAAATGTTGCATCCCCTTAGCTAATCATCCACTTCAAGCTATTATTCAAAGTGTTCTGCTCTTTTTGCCTTTAAGTTAAACATCATGAATTTCTATGCACTGATAAATCCAAATCTAATAAATTCCTGATGTGTTTTCTTGTGCTGTGACTACTGACAACTCTCTCTATCTTGTTAATTCAGTGTTACTCAACACCAGTAAAAGATGTTTTCTCATACAATATAAAAGCAAAGAATTACTTGTTTTCTAACTTTGTAACATGTTACAAGTATATTTAGCCTTCATTACTTTATGACTACAGAGCCTTCTATGTTTATAAACAAAGGCAGTATTTGAGAAGATTTTAATCATGAGCCCTTAGAAGGAACTGCTCTTTCTAAAGCGACCCCAATCATCTCTTGCCAACGTGTAGGCTGTGAAAGAATACCTTTCAGGATTCAAAAACCTCATGCATGCTTCACCATATGACAGAGTCAGGCTTCTAATTAATTTCAGTTCTATTCAGCGTCACATCCATTTCATTTTGATAAGGTCTAAAGCAGGCATATCAAATCATCTGAAAGGTACGGAGTTGTTTTCCTGTTCAGGAGGTGTGTTAAGTGAATCGTACAGAGAGAAACAAAAATAGCATTTCTGAATTTCATTTTCAGACTCCACGTCATTAAACAAAAGAAGAGGCATAAAAAAAATTTAAGTATTTCCTTTATTCATCACTTAAAATTCAGTACGTCCTTGTGTTACGATCAATTCCCTATAAAGGAAATTTTCACTTTTAAACATTTTCCATCCTTCTCACGTTTTTGAACTTACCAAGTAAATCTATGTGTGTTTCATTAAATATATATATATATATATATATATATATTTTTTTTTTTTTTGCTGGAAAACCTTGTTCTTAGCATCAGTTTCCAAATTGAAAATATGACACATCTGAAAATTTTATTTCCTAATCATATTTGCATTTTAATCATTATTTTCAGTGTGTAATGAGTTTCAGACCATTTCAAAATATCTAAATCTCTGGTGATACTTTGGTGATAATTCAGAGATTTCCAGAAATTTGTTTTGAAGTGGCTAGTCTTCATTAATTTTCTGAAAAGCAAAGTAAAGAAATGGGTTGACCAAAAACCTTTTCCTTGATGCCAGGCATGCTGAGGCACAGAGTCATCAGTGTGTGAGGTCCACCTGGATTAGGAAATGAGCTCAATGTCAGATTGAAATATATAGTGAGACCCTCTCTCAAAACACCAATAATTTATAAAAGTACTAATGATTATTGAAAAATACACTTTTCTATTTGAAATTGAAGATATGATTTTGACTTGGAGTCCAATAAAGATTTTGATTTGATGTAACAAACTAGTATTTGTTAGTATCTCAAACTTTGAGTAAAAAATATCAAAACTTTGAGCAGGAGATTGGATTTAAAAAACAAAAAAAACAAAAAAAAATACAAAAAAGAGAGACACAAATTCTTGGACCCAATAGGGTTTTTCAGTAAACATAATCAAATACTAATTGAAATGGATTGATTCTAGTTCCTCATTTGTAAAGGGATTATAGGACATTAGAATACATTGCCTTTAGGATTATATGTAACTCATTATAGCAGGAAGAACGTGTCCTAGAAAACTTGGAGACATTTTTTTAAAAAGGGTCTTTGTATGCTGACTAGAACTCCCTATAGGAAAGTATACATAATTTGAGGATGATTTTTTTTCAGGGTTACGTTGAAGAAAATAAGATAAATTTTCACTCAACTAGTAAGGTTCCTACCAGGGGAAATGGGGCAAGGAAGGAGTTACAATGGAGATCACTAGGTTACAGGATGGGGACTCCTGGTGGCTTTTTAGGCCCTTGGTTTTCTAAATAAATACTAGAACAACAATAACAACAAAAACAGCAAAACAAAACAACAGGAAAGGCAGCCAGGGTATAGCTTTACCGAAAATAGAATAAAAGTGCATTCTATGGAGAAGAGTAGGCCATTGTAAAAGGCTTGCAGCAACCTCAGGACAAAGAGAAGGTGACCTTAGCACCCACTATTCCTTGACTGGATGCCACATCACATAAATATTCCAGTGAGAAAATTATCCTATGGAAAACTCACTGAGGAGCTGGGGAGATAAGAACTTAGTGGTCTAAGAGCCTGCCTGGCAAGCTCAAGGACCTGGTATGATACCTGATGCTGCATGCCAGGCCAGCCCCACGCTGAGCTGGCCCCTGAGACCGCGCATGGTGACAACTGCCTGGGTTCCCAGCACTGGGGAGGCAGAGACAGATGGATCACTATCAGTCCGAGCTGCATAATGAGACCCTGTGCCAAATAAATAAAGAAATAAATAGGATGGAAAAAAAAAGAAAAAGACCCTCACTCGGCCTCACCTCAGATGGAAATTATTCAATTGAAAATGTACTTGGCTTCTCACCAGATGCAAACAAAGCATTAGAATAATGCCTCTGGATTGGTCTGACCCATGTGTCAACACAGGAGTAAGAACTGTAGCTGTGGATAGACTCATGAATAGTACTCAGGCATCATAAACCTGGAGTCACTTGGGATCCTGTGCTCTGTGTGTATGTCCTCTGTTCTCAGAAAAGTCTCAGTCCACCAGTTAGCCATAGGTTTTGATGACTTGGGATGTGACGGCTGGTTGTCCACTTTGCACCAGCGCTAATCTTTTCCTCACTTCCATCAGCCAGGAAGAGAAGATGACGGTGAAGGGGTCCGGAAGGAGAGGAGGGTCCTGCACACATCTACCTTCTACACATAAATCGACTCCTCCAAGTCACCGCTACTAATTTCATGCCTTCTGTTTTCTATCAAAGAACTTAGTATATTTCCTTTGTTTTATTTCTCACAAGACCTTGGCCAGTCTTTGGATAGCTATGGTAACAGAAAGTAACTGTACCAGGAAACACAGTGTATTATTAGTGATTCTGAATTGCTGGTTCTTTCCCTTCCCCTGTTCCTATTCTGCAACAGAAATTTTCTTTAAAGAGCTGATGAACACAGCTGATGAATCAAAAAATTTATTTATAGGAAAAAAACACTTAAATTAGTATCTTTTGTTTGCAAAGTCATGTGTTCAATAGCTGGGGGCCAGGAAGCGATTTCAAAAAGGGAATATAAATGCACTGTGATGAATTTAAATAGTAAAATGAATACAAAAAACATTGCATTTAAATTGACTTTATAAATTAGATACCATCAGGTAGCAATAGAACAAGGTAATACTGGCAGACAAGTTCCAGTAGAAATAAAATTTGAATATTTTAAAGACACAGGGCCAGGTAGATAGCTCAGCAGTCTAAGCACCTGCCTGGCAAGTACAAGGACTAGCGTACCGACTTTGATACTCGGTACTAAATGCTATACTGGCCCCAGAATTGGACATGGTGACATGCACCTATAATCCCAGTGCTGGGGAGGCTGAGACAGGAGGATCACTGCATGTCCCAGCTGAATAATGAGACACTGTACCAAATAAATAAGTAAATAAATAAATAAAGATTAAAAAATAAAGATATAACTAAACATGGTTTTTAGACAATAGAAATGTTCTGGCAGTGATGGACTTAACACACTGGAAAATCTTTTTATTACACAATTGGATATCTAAGGCCACAATTTTTTTTTGAGGTTCTGGGAATTGAATTCGGGACCCTGCACTTGCCAGCAAGTGCTTTTTCTACTGAGCTATCTCTCTGGCCCCACAAAATATGTAATGTATTTCTGGTTAGTATCTAGGTGTCCCCCGAAGCCTCATGCAGTCAGTGGGACGGGTTCTACAGTCTGAGATTAACTCATGACAGTACTGGGACTGCAGGTGTGAGTGCTGTCCCTGCCCCGAGGTGAGGAATCTGGAGCAGCTGCCCCGCCCTTTGCTCCTTGCTATTTTCCGCTGCGGTGAACTGCTGCCTTCTGCCATGTGCCTCTCTGCCTTGGCCTAGAGGAGTACAGGTTGAAACCTCCAGTGACCGTGAGCTAAATAAACCTTTCCTTCCTCATTTTGGGTGTTGGGTATTTTGTCCAATATGTTAAGGAGGAAAAAGTAATATCTATCTATCTATCTATCTATCTATAATATATATATATACATATATATGTTTTTATAATAATTTTATACAATTTAAATGACACTGTAGTTGTAGATATCTAAGGAAAATTTATAGATGAGCCAATGAAGGGTAAGACATAATCCCATTCAAAATGTTTTACTTATTATTCATTTTGTTTTATAAAGATTGTTATTACCAGGGATCTGCCCCTTAGCTCAGTTCTTTAAGTGGCTGCTTCAACAAAGCAGTCAGGCTCAGGTT